>JAEIFU010000956.1:0-69981 GCA_018904235.1 Lordiphosa stackelbergi
ATGTTCTTTAAATACATTGTTAAGCGAGAGGGAGGGAGAGAGAGAGCGTTGTGTTTCTTACAAAGATAAACAAAAATTGTAATAATTCTTCTTAGAACTGTATTTCCACTTTTCTGATTTGTAATTCCATGATAAGTTGTGGTTGGATTCAGTTGACTGGACATGTGTGCCTGTGCGAGTGTAGATCTGCCAGCAAACCGGTCTCTTTCTGACAAGGTGGATTGGACTGGACCAAGGGTTGTTGAGTGCCTATTTTCGCCAGGCTGAAGAAGCTCCGTGAACTCTGATATGCAAGTCTTCATGTATGGATAATCGATTTGTTCGCTGCTAATAGGATGAGACCATTGTTGATGGGTTAATTAAAAACTCGTTTTATCAGTCGTTGAAACATCTGGTGTATGAGCGTGAATTCTCTGTTGTATGCATGTGTGCGTTGAGCTTGTTTTTTTTTTTTATTGAAGAGGATACGCATTAGGGTTAACAATAACAATATAGGGTAGAGTATGACAGAGAAGGGAAAAAGAAAGGAAGTATATCCACTCCCGCGGAACCGCCGCAAAACACTACTTCACTAGGCGGATGGTCATGTTAGCCGCT
Source organism: Lordiphosa stackelbergi (assembly GCA_018904235.1). Taxonomy (NCBI): domain Eukaryota; kingdom Metazoa; phylum Arthropoda; class Insecta; order Diptera; family Drosophilidae; genus Lordiphosa; species Lordiphosa stackelbergi. The sequence continues at coordinate 598 of JAEIFU010000956.1, forward strand.
TAATCTGTAGGGGGGGTGCGCCGACTCCTTTCCCTAAGCCGCAGGTCTTTCAGGGTTGCCTCCGCCATATAGGCAATAGCTTGCCATCCAGGCTCATTCTTGAGCATGCAGTCGACTTTATTGCTCGCGCTGAGCTGTGTGCTAGTGGCGTGGGAAGCTCGCTCACGTTCCCGGCAATACAGAGGGCAGTCGAAATGCATGCTCCACATCCTCGATAGCGCCGTCTGCACAGTGGTCGGCAATCTGGGTCTTCTTCATGCTTGAATCGGTTAAGATATGCCTTGAAACAGCCATGCCCTGTTAGCATTTGCGATAGGTAGTAGTCTACCTGACCATGCCGTACACTAAGCCAAGGCTCTAGGATTGGTATTAGTCGGTGAGTCCATCTTCCGTTTCTTCCTTCCGCTGAGCCCTGCTTCCAGTAATCCCACTTCTCTGTTCGGCTGCCAAAAGGTCTATGGAGATTGTGCCAGCTACAACCAAGGTAGCGTCTTCGGACACAGTGAGGGCGCACAGCCTATATACAGATTTGCACTGTCTGCTGTAGGTGGGTATCTCCATGGCTGGAGCCCAGATCGACGCACCGTAGAGAATGGTGGAGGAGACTACGTTTGCGATAAACCTCCTGCCTTTTTGTCTTGGGCCATTAAGATCGGCCATCGGTCTGGTGATAGCAGTCGTTACTTTTGCTGCTTTGGTACTGGCATACTCGAGGTGCTGTTTGTAACTGAGTCTGTGGTCCAAAATAATACCTAGGTATCTAATGGCTGGTTGCGATTCAATGGTGATTTATCCCACCCTAACGAATGCCTTTTCCACTTTCTTTCTGCTGTTGATCAAGACAGCTTCAGTTTTGTGCTCGGCAAGCGAGAGTCCGTTTTCTGATAGCCACATCATTATCTGGTCGATCGCTATCGCTGTGTGGCGTTTGTTGTTTTGCAACTGATACCACGTGTCGTCGAATCCAACAGGGCAGTGGTAATGAGACGCCGTCACTGACATTTGGATTGTCCTGAGCGGACGTTGGTACTGGTGGATCAGGTACTGTGAAACACGTCGGTTACTAAGCGCTTGGAGGACCTTGCTTCGGTTGGCCGAGTTGAAAGCATTCTTAACGTCAATTGTGCAGACCAGACAATACTTTTTGGATCCTCTTGCCCATCTCGTGTCTTCTGTGGCGTCAGCGTTGAGCTTGTGTGCGCTGTTGTGTGTTGTTTACATATGTATGTTCCCATCGAAATTTCACAATTTGTTGAAGAAATTCTATGGGAAAAACTAAACCTTGACTGCTGATGCCAGATGCAAATGCGCAAATCCTAGTTGGAGCGAAGTTTATTCAGCGATCGCAAGTTGTGTGCTGCAGACGTCGTCAGCATGTTTGTCTGTGTTTAGGCACTTCTTGATGAAGCCGTCTGTTCTATTGTTGTCACTTTAATTATGTGAATTTGTTTAATGTTTTTTGCACATTACAGTCTTATTGTTGTGTTGTTGAGTTTATGTGGCTACGCCAAGTTATCTGTTTAGTTTAAAACACAGATTAGGTTTTAGTTCGGTTTATTGGAGTTGGCGTGCTGCCGGTAAGAATTAGTGCCACAGACTGTCGGAGTGATAAATGTGTGTGTGTGGTTTAGAGATGTAAGATACGTAGAAAGGCGGGAGTATCGAGCATGGATAGTTGTTAGTGATGTGTGAACTAGTAAAATGAACTGGATCTGTGATTGGAGCTGGATAAACTGAGACTGGAACCGCCACATAGCACAGTGGGCGAAATGGCCGGTCAAGCTCCATTTAATTAAATTTTTAAATTGTTTATTGGGGCCAAAATGATGTCTTTATCGATTACTAATATTCCACTGAGCTTATCGATAGTTTCCATTTAATATGACATGCCTTAGTTAATCAGCTGTGAGTTGACAAACACAACATATGTTTCAGCAGGTGCAACACTGAGCTTTCCCGCACTTTTTATATGCATTACCAAATTATTTGTAAAGTGACAATTAAGTGGAAGAAAAGTGTGTTTATTTATAGCTAGGGGTATGTATTAACTAGGCTTGTCAAAATATCGATATCGAATAACTTTTGACGATATTTTTATTAATAGTTTTATTTGGTTTTTGGCCGAAACTAATAAAAATACACACCCAAAATATATTCAGTAAGTATTCGATATCGATATTTCGACAACCCTAGTAATAACTAAATTTTTCTTTTTGTTCTGTGCTTAATCGTTGTATAAAATAAATGTAGTTAAATTTAACTATACCAGTAACCACTTATAAACGGCGAAAGTAAGACTTGCGTGGACTAGAACTTCCGAAATTCGTGGGGACTCGCGCTAGAATATTTTGTTTAAATTACTATGTTGGCCTGTGTTTGTAAAATGTCTAATTGAATCCCGGCCACCACCAACTTTACATGATATTACATTTCTTAGGCGCCATGTCGGCATAAAATAAAAGCAGTTTTTAGTTTGTCTCAATAAAGATATTACCACTTTAAAAATTTTTGGCTTTGGAAAATTATTTTTTTGATATTTAAATAACAAAACCTCTTGTAAGCTGGACCGTATAGATATCTGTAAAAACTTATGATTTTACCAATGGGCTTGCTCAAACGCCGAGATTCTTCTAGCTATGATGTATTGCGATCATCGAAGATGGATTCGGTGTTCATACCCAGATTTTCTTTGCCAAAAACCCTATTTTCTTCTTAAAAATGCGATTCTTAAGAATAATAAATAAAAATAATTATTTTCTATATTTTTATTATTTGTTGTAGATGTTTATAGAAGAAATTTCAACTTTTTCAAAAAAAACCAATTTTTTGAAATATTTTTGCTCTTTTGCATTCAAACTACTTAACTGATTTAAAAACCATGTTATACACGATAATTGAAATTCAATAACCTTTCGATTTATACCAAGCTTGACTCCATCTAAAATATCTGAGTCGAGGTTGGGCTCAAACTGTAAGTGTACCTACCAAAAAATTAAAAAAAATTAACCTAATCTTAAAAAAAAAAAAACAATTTAAAACATATTTTTATTTATTGTATTCTAACCTAAAAATATTTGTGCAAAGTTTTTAAATTTTGAATAAAATGGTTTTTAAATTTCAAAAATATTAAAATTACAAAAAAGTTTTTTATATATTTTTTTGTTGCTTTTATTCATATCTTTAAGAGAAAAAATCAGATTGCATTTATCTGATTTAATTTGAAAGACATTAATCTAATTCCGCTAAATTGGCAATTTCGCCCACTGTAGTGGCGCCATCTATTTGTCACGGTCCTGTTTTCATTCGCACACTCACAGCAATAGCGCAGCATTCCTGTGCGGATCTTAAATAAAAGTGGAAGAATCGCATGGACTAGATTATGCTTTGAAATGTTACCAAGGGAAGCAAACATTTTGTAGTTTCCAGTTAGTCCAGCAAATAATTGAATCTCCTTTTTCTGCAGACTTCGCTTTCCAATTATAAGACCTCGATTCTTGATCTAGGTCACCAACGCCGAGAATTATGTTAGTGAAAAAGCTCAGGGACTCCTCGATGGTACAAAGCACTACATCAGCTCCCCTGTGCCAATGGATGGCTTTTGACACAGCTAGGAAAAGATTTTTTTACTTTTCATGGCATCGTGAAAGGCCTGCATTTTGTCTCCCACCAGAACTAGCATTTTCTTGTTTGAAAGGAACCGGGTGGGTTCGTTTGATAATGCCATCTGGAATTCCAGCTTCGAGCTTAAGCTTGTCAAGAAATCTTCTGATCCAATCTGCTTGTTTGCCGGAGCCTTCAATGAGTCTTAAAATCGCTGTCGCTACGGGGTACCAAGCATTTTTGTTTCTTTATTTTTAAACACCGCTGTCTCTTGAACAAAATGTATCTAAATATTCCTTAACATTTAGCGTTTCTTAACTGCTTTATCTTTGCAAACGAAATAATCAATAACCAGACTAAACCAACAAAACTATTATACCAGCCAGCGATTTAGATATTGACACCAATAATGAAAAAAAATGGCTCTGGAAAGACGTCACACAACTTTGCTGTATCAAAAACCTGCATGTGCTTCATAATAAGGACGGAGGCCTTTTGACTCTAATTTCAATGAATGCCCGTAGAGTGTCAAAATTACAACAGTGAATCGATAAGTTCCCGAATTTAATTGAATTAAGTATATAGTCAGAGTTGAATTACTGCAGTAAATAATTTGTCATTGCCATGGTGAAACAATGTTTCCTCTCATTAGAAGCAACCACAAATAGCACAGTGCAGCACTGAAAAGTTTATCGGGTCAGGATTGAAATGGTCTGTTTAGCTGTTTCTCTTTCATTATTATTATTTTGCTAAAGCAATCCGATGGCCGGTGTTATTTCAATTTAATTTGGCAATGCCATTGCTAACGAATTTGATAAACTCTGTGAGCTTATTGAAAAATTTTATACTAAAATTTTTAGTTGGATTCCTTCCTCAGCTTCATTGGGACAAAAGTGCGTCTTTTATTTGCACCCTTTTCCCCTGGAAACATCATATTCACTTCTTTACTCACTTAATCGCTCTGCTTTGCACATTAAACAATTCATAATCTGTCAATTCACATTCCATGTGACAGCAATACATTCAGCTTAGGTGGTTGCACTGAAAATCTCAAATAATTTTTGTGCTCCCACTTGACGTATACGTATTTTATTTGACGTATTTAAATACATAAAATGCCACATCTTCTCGCATTAACAGGACCTTAAAAGTTTTTAATTGCGGCCAGACCCCCCTGAACGGACGTAGATTGTAATTAACACGCAGCTGGACAAGTTCAGTCCTCCACCCTTGGCCACCGACCCACCTCCCCTCTCCTCCCCTTTGGATTGTTAATGAACAGCAGCAACAGCGGTAGCAGTGTCATGAATGGCCCATAAACTGGGCATCGCGACAAGGCCTTCGCCATTGCCGGAACTCATTATGACTGACAAAATATTTGTCAACTCATCAACATTGTCGTCGTTGTCGCCATACTCAGAATGCGCCATATTTTTTGTATTGGGGAGCCATTTGGTTTTTTTTTACATTTTTTTTGTAGCCGCTTACACTTTTTAATTAGTCTCAGGATTTTGTTGTTGAACAACGTTATAACCCACGGCAAAGCAGGCCTTTCTAAACATTTCATAAGTTTAATTAACAAAATATTTTTTTATGCTTGTCAGGGAGCGGGTTGCAGTCAAAATGTTGAAGTGCAGGTCACTTCCGGCATCGGATGTTTGGTGTTGATGGCTAATGAATACAAATATTCACAGGGCCTGGACTTGGGTGGTTTTAATTGAAATTTTACCTCATCACCAAAGGCTCAAGTAAAAGCCAAAATGTGCCGCCCGTTAATGAGCTGCACGGGGTAAACCCAAAAAGAAAGAGAAAAAAAAAAGATACCAAGGACTGACCCCCAAGGGCATTATTTGCAATTGGTTGGGGCTCGACGAGTGTATTAAAAAGGATTTAATTGTGTTTTACTTTTTTGTGCTGAGTCACCAAATAGAACGCATTCATAAATCATAATTTGTGAGGGTGGTAAAGGGGTGATTAATTTCACATTTATGCTCTTAGCTACGCGATCTTCAGTCAATTTTGGTAAGGAATTGTCTATTTCTAAATTAGTATGAATTGGTTCTAGCTCTTCCTCTCCAGAGGCGTCGCCTGCCAGCAGGTTGATAAAATCGATTTTTATTACGGATCTGTGAAAATTTCAGGTGCAAATCCTCAACGTTTGAGTGGATCACCGTTAAATGGGATCCATATCATAGACATTTCTGTAGCAGTTTTTATTGGTAAATTTTTTTGATGAACCTTATTTAACCAAACCGCTCACGCTAGCCAGCAGCTTTGTGGGTTCGTTAATCCGTTTTCATTAATATTTAAACAACATTTCTACAAGCCTAGGCTACGTTTCCACAGGCAAAAAACAATAATTTTTTTTTTAAATTTAAGTAAAAATCCGTGATTGCAGATTTTTTAAGAACCAAAAACTATATGAACGAAAAGTTCCCTTATTGGGCCGTTTTTCAAAAATTTTCATAAAAATTCTTTGCAATTTATTTGCCTGTGTGGTTTTAGTTTTAGTTATTAAGATCCTTACAAACTTAATGAGCTTGAATGAACCAAATGGTTTGAATCATAAATAAAAGTCCAAAAATTTTAAGCTCACACCAGAAATTTTAGAAACTGCATGTATACACTCAAACAAACGAGAAAGAAAGCTAAACTCGTCTTACTTACACTTGAAATAGCTGCCCAACGAAGACCGCCAGTTCACTTAAATAATAGTTAAACTGCATGTCATACACCAGAAAATTACGCACAATTTACTTTCAAGGAATAAAAATGACAAACAAAATTAAAAAATTGCCCATAACATCTGTCCTAGGGACATTCTCACGAAATTTAAGGAAACAATATTTCAATATTATACAAAACTTTTCTTAAACATATTGCAAGTTTTTCTTAACCAACGGACAAGAAACCATGAATAATAATGGTTGAAATTTATTTGTAAAGTTGAAGTTAAAGTTAAAGTTCACTCTAGAGATTTTGTATATTATTGACACTCACACTGACAAGAGGCTTAACTACAAATTGGACACAGAAAACTGTGCGCACCTATACAGACACAGTATCCAACTCCACGCCGAACGGAACAGACGTGTAAAATAATGTATGTAAAAATGTTTTGTGCTTTTTGAGAAAACCAATGTTACATTGTAATTGGAAATGTTTTTTTTAGTGTCCCTGAAGATGGTTGCCGAGAAGCAACCGAAATATATTGGAAAAACAACATACACATCTGTGTGCTTTACTTGACCTCGAGCCCGCAATACTCAAGCTCAAAAATTGATTTATTTGCAACCAATAATGCAGATGCTTAAAATGAACTTAACTGAATGAACTTACTGAATGGCCTGTTTCCAGATACTGTCACATTCCACTCTCCCTATATACCCCAAAATACATTTTTAAAAAAGTGTTCAGTGCTCTCTTAGTATTGAACATCTACCCTGAAAATGGTTCAGGTCCTCTATTTCATATCTATTGCACAATTCGCATTTTTTGTCCGTACTATAATAAATCTAATTCCATTTATCATAATCATGTCACTTCTTTTCATAAATAGCAATGACATAACCCGAGCATTCACTTGCATATTTTATGCCAATAGTGTGGTGGAATTCTTTATAGATTTGCTCTTCGCTTCATAGTTTACCTTAAATATAAGAAAACAATTTTGGAAATTTAGATATTAAATAGAACCTAAAAAAAAGTTGTTCTTAAATGTAAACAATTGTTAATGATTGTAAACATCAGCGAATTACGTACCGATTCTTTCATTCTGCTAGCACATTCGAATCTTTGAATTGGAAATGTAGCTTACACTGTGATATAATTAGCTCCACCATCGGACCGGAAGACAACTCAATACAAAATCAACTGAACACCCCACACCCACCTATTTAAATTAATTTAACTGTTCTTAAAAACAAAGATATATTTGTTTTATTTGTCCGCATCGGCAGGGGAATCGATTACCTTTCGAACTGAACACGAATTGAAAGGCCTCTTTAAGCACTATACCTTGACACTCGCTTGATGTCCAACGTCTCAGATGTTACATAAAGTTATCTGTACGGTGGATAAATGGAGTGTGATTTCGCTAATTTTTATCATTTTGCTGATTTTGAGTTTATTTTATGAAGAGATTTATTCAATGAGAAACATCCTTAATTTCGGTTGGGAAGATTTAAGTATTTATTTTGTGCTGTTTTGTGGAGTTTCCCGACTCATGACGGGGGGGGGATGATGAATGTGGCTGTGACTAAACAGTGACTAAACAGCGAATTTACAAAGACTAAACAGTGACTACACAGGGACTACACTGTGACTTAGCAGCGACTGAATAGTGACTAAACAGTGATAAAAAGTGACTTAACAGTGACTACACACTGACTAAATAGCTACTTAACAGCGACTAAACAGTGACAACAATGACTTAACAGTGGTGGACCAAGGAGGGAACAGTTTTAAATTATTTAAATTTTTGTCTTTTTCAAGATTGAGAATATTATTTTTAACTAAAATTCCTTTGCGACTTTTGTTGCTTTCATTTACATATCTATACAGCGGCACAATAAACAAAGCTTATAGAAATCTTGTTCTTGGTATTTCAACTTCTATTCAGTTTTTTCTTTTTAATAAAATATTTAACATCGGGAAGGTACGATTTACGGCCCTATAAAGGATATATATAATAGATCAGCATCAACAGTAGACTGGCCCTTAAAATAAGATTTCAAAATATCGGGCAGAAAAAGTTTCGTTTTGGTCCCAATAGATATAATAAAAAGTTTTGCTCAAACTACATTTAGTGGACCCCGCCCCCCCCCCCAAAATAAAAAATTTAAAAAAAAGGGAAAATAAAGGGGATGAGTTCCTGATTAAGTCTCTAAAATCTCTAAATATTTTTAAGTGTTAATTCTTTTTATATCCTTTGAGGGGAATATCAAAGCAACGTTTTAAATAAATCTTTGATTTTTTTATGGTCAGTATCATATCAAAACAGTATATTTTTCTCATTTTTTTTATAATTTTTTTTTTTGTAAGTTCTTTTTATATAAGGTTGTCAAAAAGTCTTGCGGTATTTTTATGGAATTTTTTAATTTTTTTAAAAATTTTTTTTTATATGCGATTTAAGTCAAATATGCGCCGTTTTGTTCGATGACGAGTTCCCAACGAGATGCCAACTTCATAATGCCCCTCTTATAGAAGCTCGCTTCCCTATTGGCAAAAAACTCGAGGGCCAATTTTCACAGGACTCTCTTTGTGGCTAACTTCCGACTACCAAGCTCGTTCGCCATGGACAGAAATAGGTGGTAATCACTTGGTGCGAGATCCGGACTATACGGTGGATGCAAAAGAACCTCCCATCCGAGCTCCCGGAGCTTCTGGCGCGTCACCAAAGATGTGTGTGGCCTGGCGTTGTCCTGATGGAAGACAATTCGGCCTCTGTTGATCAAAGATGGCCTCTTCTGCATGAGTGCTGCATTCAAGCGGTCCAGTTGTTGGCAGTACAGGTCCGAATTGAGCGTTTGGCCATAGGGGAGCAGCTCATAGTGGATGATTCCCTGCCAATCCCACCAAACACACAGAAGAACCTTCCTGGCCGTCAATCCAGGCTTGGCCACCGTCTGGGCAGCTTCACCGCTTTTCGACCACGACCGTTTGCGCTTCACGTTGTCGTAAGTGACCCACTTTTCATCGCCAGTCACCATCCGCTTCAAAAAACGGGTCGATTTTGTTGCGATTCAGAAGCGATTCGCATGCATCCATACGGGCAAAAATGTTTTTTTGCGTCAAGTCGTGGCACCCATACATCGAGCTTCTTTTTGAATCCAAGCTTCTTCAAATGGTTTATAACGGTTTGATGACTCATGCCCAGCTCTTGGCCGATGCTACGGCTGCTACTATGCCGGTCTCTTTCGATCAATTCAGCGATTTTATCGCAATTTTCGACGAAAGGCCTTCCGGACCGTGGCGCATCTTCGATCACCTCTGCACCAGAACGAAAACGTTGGAACCATCGTTGTGCGGTGGAAATGGAAACTGTATCGGGTCCATAAACTGCACAAATATTGGCAGTATGAGATGCATTTTTGCCTTTATCGTAGTAGTACTGTAAAATATGCCGTAGTTTCTCTTTATTTTGCTCCATGCTTGCGACGCCATAACTCACGAACGACTAAAAACAAACAACAATAAATCAAACACGTGTTAGCGCGTGAAAAGAGCTTTCCAAAAAGCTCCAGCGTAAACCGATGCGACGAATACAACCTCAAAGGAACTACGCAAGACTTTTTTGACAACCTTATATGTGAGATTCTGACTTTTGCTTTTGCCCGAGCGGTAAAACTATCGTGTTGGTTCAATTAGATATAGGAAAAAGATTAACTGCGATCGGAGTACAACATTAATTCCGGATATGGTCTTAAAAAATTTTTTTTTTTAATTTTAAGAGTTATTTCTCTTTATATCCATTAAGGGAAATGCCATAGGAGCATTTTAAGTGTTAATGTTGAATATTTTGAGCGTAAACTTGGTTAGAACCATAGAAAAACCGCAAATTTTTTAAAAATTTTTTTTTTTTGTGTTTTTTTGGTTTTTTTTTTTTCGGTTTGCCGAAGAAATGATACAGATCGGATGAACGATAGTCGAGTTATAAAGAAAACACACAATTATATTGGGTAGCACTGTTGGCAAATGCGATGGGCAGCACCTCACACACTGTTTGCGACTTTATGTGGCGTCAAACTTAATTTAATCAGATATATACAAACTTGGGGGGTACTGTGTATGTTATAGTCGGGTTTGACCGACTTTCTTTCTTGTTTAAAAAAAATTTGTTTTAAACTTTTTTTTATCACACTATTTTTTGTGGTTTTAAAAGAGATTTTCTGTTTACTAGAATATTTTTCTAAGTACCAGAGCAAATATGGGGCAAATTTTCTCCTGAGTGTATTATGTCAAAAGTTTTCCCTTTGTATTACCATTTTTTTTTCAATTATAACTCTTCAATATTCTCTCTGGTCTTTGGCCAAACTTTCTCAAAACGTTGCCATTGGTTTCCGAATTTTCAACTCAAGTTTCACACTCGTGTTTACCTTAAAATTCTGCAGTTTCTGTTTGGAAACTCATTAACGCACGTTCTCGTTTTGGCAAACTACAAAACTATTCAACAAACTTTTGTTTAGCAAGACATTAGGAGGAAATAAGCAAATAAAAACCCAAGAGAAAACTCAAAATCTCAAACTTCGCTTGCAGTTGGTTGCGCACTTTGTGGAAAGTTACGGGTATTTGGCTTTAGGCTGGGCCAAAAAGGGACCAAGTTTTTTTTTCGCTTTTTTAACAAATTCCATTGACAATTTAATTATGCCTCTTAGACCATACATTTTATGCCTGCCACGTTTCAGGCATAAAGCCCAGCATTTTATGTCCCTGCTGCCTCTTCCAGACCACGAAAGGCACGCGCGCAATTTGTCAATCAATAAATTTCCTATAATTAATGCTGCTTATTGGCATTTCATATACTTACACACACACACACTCACACACACATACTCATATATGCTCCCCTTTTTATTTGCAGTTACAAAATTTGTACGCATTGGTATTGCCGACAAAAACGACTCGCCGCCATATTTCGATAGATTTCTGTACGAGACTGAAATCGATGAAAATGCCGATTTGCAGACATCCGTGCTCACTGTCAACGCCAAGGATCACAATGAGTGTGAGTAAATCAAATTCCAGCAATAAAATCAAACACAATTCTAATTATTTAAGGCGATTTGTTTCGTTTCGTCTGTAAATTGGATTTTTGCTCAAGCAAAAGGGGGGCGAACAATGCGAGCAGATTGGCATAATTTGGCCATTGATTTAATTGAGTGTGTTCTTAATTGTAATTGTCTGGGGGAGAGTCCTTGGGAAGAAGAATAAGTCTTTTGGGTGGCAGACGGGACCATCTGCACTTGACGAGGCGAACTTATGGTGAGCGATTAACATTTAAAAGATATAAATTTTCGTGAAAGTCTGCTTGAAAGTAGTCTCATCAAATATCGACAGAATATTGCGTTACGCCATGAGTTTGATGAGCATCCAAGTAAATTGCATTTGATTAATGGGAGAGCTTACAAAGTTATTGCCCATCAAAATCTATAAAAATTAAACAAAATATTAAAGTGTTTTTTTAGTCTCCTGGATAAGATGTGAATAAAGCGGTGCCAGGCAAAAACAAATTAAATAATTTATTACTAAACGCTTCTCACTTAACAAAGGTCTCTCCATTATTTTTCACTGTTTTCACCTGACGACGTCTGAACCAAGGCTGCAAGTCTCTGGGCTCTGCAGTAGTTTCGATTCCATGGTTTAGGTCAATGTTAAGTTCAAAGTTTGTTTTCAGACGGTTTGATTCTGGTTCGCAGGTCGTATGATCCCTGAAACATTATGCTTAGAAATAGATGAAGAATTGTGACATGCTTGGATTTATTACGGGCTCTTACGGTCTTCCGCCTGTACAAAATAAACATGTAATGCAGAGAGTCGGAGAAGTCCTCTAAGCATATAACATAATACAGCGATGCTTCGAAGCTCTGGTGCTCCGATGCTCTGGTGCTCATCTGCCTCCATTGATCCGAGAGCTATTTTTTGGCAACTTGCGCCACTCTGTCGCAAAGCAATTGTCTTGCTTTGAAGTAAGTTACAAGAACAAAATCCAGACGCACCAGCTCCTGCTTTCTAAATGGTCTGCTCTCAAACTTACATTTGGTACAAACCGCTAGACTCAACAGTTTTGTGAAACATACACAGAGATAAAAACCTGTTCAGAAAATGAGTTGCCTTCAACTTAAAATAAGAACAAGATGGTGTCAAAATTGTTGAGAACAAGTGTTTCAAAATATTCCCAATCGGATAATATTTGCTTTAAGCAACAATGAAACCGGTTTTCAACAGAGACAGATACAAGAGAGATAGCGAGTGAGAGCAAGTTGGTTCTCTTTTTTGATCTCTCTCTTGTCAGCTCAACCAAGCATAAGTAGTCCTCTAGATGTGAATCTGCAAAAGTGTGCAACCACTGAATGTGCTTGTTAAGTGCATAAGGTACCGGGTTCAACTCGAAGTCAACTTTTTCTGTGTTTTTCTGGAAAACTTTTATGAAACGCGTCAGGTGGGGGTGAGTCGTAGAAGCGATGTTTCTGATTCCTATGGAATATATGTGTGGAGGTAAGAGCAGCAGTGCCCATATACAGGAGCCTTGCCCTCCCTTCACTTCCAATCAGAAGAGGTAAGTGCCCATTTCCTGTTATGCCCAAATGTGAGGAATGCGCTCACAACTGGTCCAAAATCAATCAAATTTTTTCCCCACTTGAGCTTAAAATGTATTTGAAATCGAAATAATATTAACCCAAATCAAGTTCTTAAAAATGAAACAAAATCAACTCAATTCGAGTTTTACGTTCTTAAAAATTGTTCTTAAAGTGAGAACATTGTACTACAAATGAGAAAACCGTTCATGCACTGATCCGTTGCTGCTGATCTTTCGAATGGACATTTATCTCTTATGAACAGAGGTCGCAAAAGTCCAGCCCCCGTTTGCTTGTGTCAAAAAACGACCGCTTTCGAGCGAGCACAATAGAATACCAAAACAACCTTTAACTATGCTCTCTGCCTCTTTTTGGTTGTGAGAGAAGAGAACACAAAGTTTTTGTTTTCTTTTCCCTAAGGTCTGTCCATGATACAACTATATAAGGTAAGGTGCTCTCAGAGAGAGAGCTCTCTTTTCGGGACTCCAAATTTTCATTGTGTTGCTGTCATTTGATTGAAAAGGTTGTGTGCGCACGAATTTTTTTTTTGTTTTGCCGACCGGATTTATTTATAATTTATGAAAATGACGAGCCAATACTGTTGCGAATGTCGATGTAAAGTATCGAACATTATATTGAGACGTGCCCCAAAAGAAGAAGAAAGTGTGGTCAAATTCAACTTGTGTTTCACTTACACAACAATAAAGTAAAATTTGCCAAATGCATTTTAAGGAGTGTGACTTACGTTTAGATAGGCGACAAGAATGGTCGCAGGCTTCTTTTAAAAAATGCCATTCCGAAAGGAGCGTTCCAGTTCACGGAACATATGTTGTCGCAAACTATGCCCAACACAAAAAACTTTAGTTCGCAAACTTAGTAAGTGTATCTTAGCTTTTAATGAATTATTTATTTGATGTGAATGCTATTTCAGGAAAGAAGTCGTGAACTGTGGCATAGCGTTAGACAATTTGCGCTTAAAAATCAAGGTTTCCGAGTCGGAAAAAGATAATGCTGTCTTGAAGCGAAAAATTGCCAACTTCGCGTGTACGGAAACGTCCTTGAATAGATTATTTACGGACTCCCAAGTCCGTCGATTGGCAAGTGAAGGGAAACGTGTGAAATGGAATCCAGAAGATGTGTCCTATGGAATTTGTCTTCATGCTGCTGGGCCACGTGCGTATAGACATCTGTTAAAACAAGGGATTTCTTTTGCCTAGCGAGCGTACATTGCGGGAGTGGTCGCAGAAGTTGAACGTTCAACCTGGAACGCTGGATTTCATTGTTGAATTAATAAAGAACGCAGTTGATGTCTCCAACGAAGACATGAAAGTGGCAGCAGTGCCACTAAAATTTATTTAAGCATATATTTTGATTCTAATTTATTTTTCTGTTTGTATATCTGAGGGTGCTTTGCTTTTTGTTTTATTCTCTCCTCTCTCTCTCTCTCTCTCGATTTTAGCAAAAGCTGTCAGTACTTGATAAACTCTGAATGCCATACCTTATATAGTTGTATCATGGGTATCATGGGGTGTATCATGGGTCTGTCTCTGTTACGCAAATTTACGCATTCAAAAGGTCTTTCCGTATGTATCCAACGGTGTTTAAGCTTACAGCCTGGGCTCGACAAACAATATAAATGTATGTAGGGTCTGGAAAAACCACCAGAAGCGGTAAGAGCTATTATTCGATTAATTAACTATCAACACGCAACACTGTTCCATTAACTGAGAAAAGAGAAGAACTAGTTCGCTCTGAGAATGGAGTGAGATTGTGTTAGTCAAGCGAGGAAGAAGTGTGTCTAGAGTCGTGCGTTCGTAGTTGCTCGTTGCTTAAAATTCATCCTAATTATGTTAATAGTAAGTTCATTTCACATTCATATTCTATTCAATAAACATTAAATTACAAGCGTCCAAGATTTATTATTGGCGAACATTGGCGTGCCATCCTACATGTATGCGACAAACTATGTGCGCTCTCTCGTTGTCTCTCATACTGACTTGCTCTCTGCTTATGATTTACTCTGGCGCACTCTTGAGTCTGCAACCTTTTGAACTGACATTTTTACAGTTTGGTCTTTGAGAAGCACGCATTTGATGACCGATTGACTGACTAGGGCCTGGTATGGGTTGCTTTCAGACCATCAGCCTCTGACAATGTAGTGTGACCAGGCAACAGCAAAAATTTAGCTGTGTTTTGTTTACAAAATAAGCAGGCCGAATGTGTATAAAATTTAATATGATAGTCACTCCATGCAATTCAGTTCCATTAGGCAATGCCATGGCACCAAAATAATTTCACTCTCACCGATAGATCTAACCAGATAATTGTGCAGATGTGGCTGAAACTCAATAGAGAAGAATATTCTCAATCCATCTTTGTCTGTCACCTGTGGTACATTTTGTGCTATCACAAATAATTGGATAGAGTTCGGAGTACAAACATGACTTGGAAATGTCAACGGCAGAGCCATAAAGAAGTCGTCAGCAAATAAATATGTTCGCCTGTTGTGTATGCTTATATAATGTTTGGCAAATCATTTTGACAATGAGCCAACGCTTTCAACATTTTCTTTCAATCAATGACTTTTTGAACCATAACAATTCCACTGCCATCCAAACAACAACTGAATTTGTTGTACACACAAGCGCAGCCATAAACATTTAGAAAAACCAATTTGGCAATTTCCTTCATTTATGCATAAATATTAAAACATGGTTTGAATATAATTTTCGTTCCGTCAGAGTTTTTGGTACCAACGGGCTCATAATAAACGTTTATTTATTTTAATGCTCTCTGTAGGCGCTCTCGCGCGTTTTTGTGTGCAGGCGTGTGTGTGTGCGTTTAACCATTGTCAAATATGATTACGCATACGCCATGTAACCCAAATATTTGCGAAATATTAACAAATAAAGGCTCTATGAATAAATCCATAAAATACAAAGACAAACAACGCTCAAGTGAGCATTCTAATGCTCACATTTTGCGTATTGATTCCCATGCGGAAATTATTATGGTTAATATTATGGTAAGTAGAAACTACAAAGCAAAATGATTCAAGAAAAAATACAAAGAAAGAAAAACGACAGCAGAGTCCTGCTTACAAGGAAAAAGAAGATTTGCAAGCAAAACGAAAACATTCAAAATCTCATTGAAAGCGTTTAACAGCTTTTTGGGAGGAGGGCTGCTGCGGCTTTGCCCACGCACACACACATGTTCTCGTCAAAATAGCAACAGCTCGCCAGAAGACAAAGTTCTGTGTTTTTGTTTTTGCTGTCATTGTCGCCGTCGCGACGACTGCGTAGGGGAAAAAAGCATTAACCCGAATTGGAAAATGAAAAGGGAGCAACCATACAAATACGAATCGAAATAATAAGAGCGGAGAAGGAAAACAAATGCACACAAACCGAAGAATGTTGTTCTGCCCTTCACACATCTAATACGAATTGAAGTCTTGGAGGGTCATGACAATCTTTTATGTGATTTCTTTTGCCTACTTTTTTTTTTTTTTTTTTTGGAGCTAGTAAGGCGAAATGGCTTGGAATCGAGCCGTAAAACTTTTCAAAATTTATGAGCATTGAAATTATTTATGTGTGCGTGTGTATGTGTGTGGCTGTCACGGTCCGCATGTGTTCGACAAATGACGGCTTTAAATTTTTCGGTCAAAATTTGTCGCGTATGTTAGGCACATTTGCTAAAGGGATTTCACTTACGGATTGTCAAATCATGATGGCCTCATGTGGAAGCCTTAAAAGAGGAAGGGGGTGAGTACAGTACTGTGGGCCTCTTGAATTAACTTGTACATTTGGACAAATTGTCCTTGACGTGTACGTGTAATTGAGTGAGAGAAAAGTTAAGTAAGAATTTAAAAGGAAATATTTTGAAGGAGAAGCCTTTTCAAGTACTTCTTATTCCCTTGTTTTTTCCCAAAATATTTACAGCTTAGAACCAATCTTTTGATTTGAAACCGTTAGGGGTTATTGCCTTTTTATTGTAGACGCCAAAATGAATATTCTGTGTTTCAACCTTTCTTGAAGTTGTCCAGCAGAATATGCAGAATATGAATTCGCATCTTCCCTTATGCTATACAGACTCAAAACTTTGCAACACATTTATTGTTGGTGAAAGAATTGAATCTTTATCCAAGTTCCTTAAAATCCTGTTTTCATGTTTTGGGTACAGTTTTAAAATGGAATTTAAGGCAAATCAAAAAACCGACTATTTACATTTAAAAATTAATCCTTAAATCGTGTGTGGCACGAGTCGTTGTTTCCGTTTGTTTTCGATTGCTATCTCAGGTGTAATGTTGACACGTTGAGCCTATCGAAACGGAGTAGCTGTGCTGAATACGTCACTTTTACAATTCACCTTGGCATAGCCCTCAAAAAGTAAATCATTTGAAAAAGAGAAGTTGGTGAATTTTAACAAAATAATAAATGTCGTCCCAAAAGCCAGAAAACTTGATAAATTTTAAAAACAATTCGAAGGACCTTGAGGAGATGCGTCGACGCCGTAATGAAGATGCAGTGCAGCTTCGAAAGAACAAACGCGCAGAGACGCTACTCAAGCGGCGAAGTGTTGGGCATTTGAATGATACAGGTAATAAAGTGAGCACATCGATTGATATGAAGAAATTGGCGGTGGCTGCCGCAGATTACAGCAAACCAGAGTTACAATTGGCCGCCGTTTTTGAGGCCCGCAAGTTGCTGTCAATGGACAACAATCCACCCATCAACGATCTGGTCCGGAGCGGTATGGTGCCCATACTGATAGAGTGCCTGAAACAACATCAAAACACTGTTCTTCAACTCAATGCCGCCTGGGCCCTGACTAATATTGCTTCCGGCACATCCGATCACACCAATCAGGTTGTTGCCGCTGGTGCCGTGCCACTCTTCCAGCAATTAATAAACTCTCCTGATCCAAGTGTTTGCGAACAGTCTGTTTGGGCACTTGGTAACATCATTGGCGATGGACCCGCTTTGCGAGACTTTGTCATTCAGCACGGAGTGGTGTCACAACTCGTAGCTCTCGTCGAGAAGGACCTCCCCGTTCAGCTTTTGCGCAATGTCACCTGGGTGATTTCCAACTTATGTCGTTGTAAGAAACCACCACCACCCTCCTCTATAATTGATGAAATTTTGCCCGCACTCCATAAGCTCATCCATTGCACGGACAAGAGTATTTTGTTGGACTCAGTCTGGGCTATTCGTTATGTGACCAATTTCGGTAACTCCCAGATCCAAAAGGTCATTGACAGTGGAGTGGTGCCCAGATTGATCTCATTGCTGCCCAATAGCGAGGTAAGGATACAGTTGGCTGCCTTGGGCGCTGTGGGCAACATTTCCAATGAAACGGATGAGCGGACGCAGCTGCTGCTCAACTATGATGTACTGTCCCATTTCCAATATCTTGTCATGCATCCCAATGAGCTGATACGCAAAGACGTTCTTTGGTGTTTGTCCAACATCACCGCTGGCAACCCATTGCAGATTCAATCTGTAATCAATGCTGGGCTTTTGCCCAGCATTATAAAATGTTTGAGCCAGGGACCGTTTGTGACTCAAGTGCAGGCCGCTTGGGCCGCTGGTAATGTGGCAGTCCACGGCAATCGCGAACAGGTCTTTCTGTTGATCAAGGAGGGTGCCATACCACCGCTATGTGATCTACTAACATGCCAGGATACTGAAGTGATCAATATCATTTTGCTCGGCCTCAAGCAAATGCTCCACAAAGCTGGCTCCCATGAGAAGATGGTGGCCAATTTGATTGAGGAGTGCGAGGGGGTGAACAAAATTGAGGACCTGCAGTACCATGAGAATGAGGATATCTACAAATTGGCTAAAGAAATCATTGAAAAGTACTTTTCAGATGACGATTTAGCTGACCTGGAACCAACCTCAGATGGCTCACAATACAACTTTAATCCGAATGCTGATAAACAACCTAAGTACTCGTTCAATTTTAAATGATTTGTGTAACACAATTCACAAAAACAAATTCAATTCGTACACCCACAATAAATGTATTGCAAACTAATGGCATCACACTTCCCAAAGACTTTAACTCATAAATTTAAAGCGGAAAAGTCTAAGAAACAACATACATTTGTACATTTTCAGCATCCATATGGATAATAATTTTTGACAGTTCACTGGGAAGATCACTTACGTGCAACGTGAAAAGCCAACATGAATCTTGAGGTCACATCGACGATTACTGAGATGGGAGGGAAAAAGTTTAGTTGAAGTCTAGTGAGAGTGAAATAGCGTAGGAGGGGAGCAGAAGTAATTGAACGAAGATAGTTAAGCAATGATCCCACAGGCGAAGAATTTGCCCAAATTTATATAAAAATTTCGCTAAATAGCCATGATTACAGATTTTGCATAACTTAAAACTAAAACTATCTTTCCATACGTAAGGCTGGAATGACACTTGCTTTTTTTACCGACAATTTCTAGCGGCAATATTGTCGGGCGAATATTACGAACAGGGCGAATTCGGTGCATAGTTAAAAAACATACCAAAAAAATCCTGAAATTAGTTGAGAATCTAGTATTTCTACTTGAATTATTTGGTATAAGAAAGGCCACACGAGCTGTTGTTGACATCTGAATTAATTCAACATTTGAAAATAGAAAACAGGATGGTTAGGTTAGAATAAATGGGCTGCTGGGCCGATGCCGTGATCAACTAAAGACCTTACGGCCCTTTGTGATGTGGGTTAAAAATGAGTTTGGTGGATGTGGGTGGGGGTTAGTGGGCGTTGACGTTGAACCAGGTATTCTACGCGCAGAGACCTAGGTCATCTAAGAATGGGTATTCCATGTGCTGGGTGCGTAGGGCCAGAAGACAACTTATTTTATATTGCATTTTTATATATTGCAGAGGGTATTCAGGTCTGATGTTATTAGCGCATGAAAGGAAGCACAAATTTATTTAACCATGTCCGTCATGGTTTAGCTAGCAGAGGTGGAGAACAATCGATAGTCGGCGCCATCGATGGTGGACGATAGTTTTTTCAAACCATCGATAACTATCGATAGCTTTCGATAGTAGCTTCAAAAGTAGATATTTAAGTGAAATTGTAACAAAAACTTAACAAAAGAAATTAACATTGTTTATTCAATATTCTGCTATTCATTTAAATCATATCCTGTTGTAGATTCAAATATTCTTGTTGTACATTTAAAGAAGCAAAGTATTTTTGTTTAAAAATAAAAGCATGTTAAAGTTTTTATCCACAAGACGAGAACGGTGTTCTGAAACTATTTGCCCAGCTTTGCTGAACATCCTTTCAGACTCAACTGAAGTATCGGGCCACATAAGTATTTGTGCATGAGCTTTCCAATAAGCCCGAGTTCAGGTTCATTCATCTGAAATTAATACAAATTAAATTCGGTTTTTTTGCAATTTTAAATATATGAGGGCTTACTTTTATCCAGAGCAATGGATCTGTCTCCTGTGATGCAACAGCCCCTTCCAAGTATTGCCGTTTGAGCATCGCTTCGCTTTTTCCTCAACAAAATTGAATAATATAGATTCGCTTTTCTTCATGTCGACTGGTGAAAGCGGGTTTTGAGTTTTTTGCTGTGAAACCATTACGAGGTTGTTTTCCAATTGTACTGATGCTTGATCAGCATTAAATTTATTGAAAAATCCAAATTTTTTAAACCTCGGGTCCAATATTGTTGTAATTTTTGTGATGCTTCTTTCCTTATATTTGAAAAGTCTTTTCTTTATCGAAGAAAGTAGAACGTTTTGAAGCATAATCCCCTCGGAAGTAAACAACTCGTCTGTGATGTTTTCGACTTTTCGGTACAGCTCATATATAATTGGTATTATAGGGGAAACAGTACCAGATTTGTCTCCGGAATTTTTTTTCTGTTGCACTAGCATTAAATTTGTCGACTTTTGTTAAGGAACATGTCCATGTCACTTTTATGCATTTTAACTTTAGTTACACTTATATGTCTGTAAAATTTTCTCCTGCTCTCCGTTCCGCGTTTTCTAAAGAAGTGAAATTCTTCAGAAAAACTATCGAAAACCATCGATAGTGCAGGTCTGCCATCGATGGCGGTTCGATAGTGACAAACCATTGATAGTGCCTATAGTGCTATCGATAGTTCTCCACCTCTATAACTTAAGTTAGCGCAACCTATTGGCCAGCTGGCTTTTTTCAAGGGAACAATTTTTATGTTTTTTTAGAAAATTAATATATTCAAAACCAAAAACTGAACTTTTATTATTGAAATAAATAAAAAGTTTAATTGCAAGAAGCAAAAGTAAATTTATGTAGCTGAATAAGTAATCAAAAATAGCCGCCACAGCAAATTGTTGTCTAGCGGCAATATTGTGTTCGCTAGAAACAATTCTGCCGGCTGCTCTGCCTTCAGCAGCAATATATTGTGCGGCGAATTCAACAACTGTCTATCTCGCTCTCTCCCATTTAGATTCCCATAAGAGCAAAATTGTTGCTAGAAATAGTCGTTAAAACAAGCAAGCGTCATTCCAGCCTAAGCAATTTGATCAAAAATAGCCGAAAAGTATCCTTAGCTAGCCTATTTAGTCAATTTTCCATCAAAATTTTATCTGTGGTACTTCTCCAACCACTATGAAAAACGGATATCTTAACATTGGGAAAATTATTTGCATTAAACAAACGATTTA
Organism: Lordiphosa stackelbergi; assembly: GCA_018904235.1. Taxonomy (NCBI): domain Eukaryota; kingdom Metazoa; phylum Arthropoda; class Insecta; order Diptera; family Drosophilidae; genus Lordiphosa; species Lordiphosa stackelbergi. The sequence continues at coordinate 22,161 of JAEIFU010000956.1, forward strand.
TGTGATTTGCCATTGGTTCAAATGCCTTTGATAACACAAGTTTACAAAAAAAGCCCAACTTTTGCAACAGAGAAATTAGTAACCGTTCCTTATGTATTTTTGGCCGCTGAAATCAAATAAATTATCCGTTTTCTCCCAGCACGTCAGGGTAAAATCAAAACATCGTGTTTGGTTTTTCTGTAACGTTGTTCAATGCAGCTCACATTAAAACAAATTTTGTTAGAATAGGACACTTAATGTGGCCACAGGATCAACAAATGTAAAGACACCTCGCTAAACAGACGCTTATGCGAATATCTCGTAATCCTGACGTGCTGGGAGAAAACGGATAATTTATTTGAGTTGAGTTCAGCGGCCAAAAATACATAAAGAACGATTCTTAATTTCTCTGTTGTAAACTTTTGTAAACTGATTGGGGATAGCAATAGCAATTCGTCGGTGTTCATCTTTTGATGTTGGAATTTAACCTCCGGGAGTTTCATCGCACTATTGGCCATACTTAGTTAAGAAATTTAAATCAGATTACGGAGTCGTTCAAACACTCAGTCATTTCTAGCCTAGCTACTTCTTTTGAAAACAATTTACGAAAACAGTTCAAAAATCTCTACGCCGTCTGCAATTAGCCGGGTATGCGATTAGTATGATATAGAATGTACGAAAGGAAATTTTGAAATCTTTTCATTTATAAAAATGGCTTTAAAACCCGTAAATAAATAAATTCCCTTTTAACTATGTAGTTAACATACAAAATTTAAGATTAAATGGGTTACAGTTAATAAGTTAATATTTATGTTCTGATGCTTGATATCTGTGAAGGCTTAAAAAAATATTTCAATTGGCTTATTCAGCAGATAATTCCGATTAGCGATTACCGATTTCGCACAATGGAAAGACGAACACGGGAATCTGGTCACCGATCCGCAAGTGGCGCTTAACAAATATAGAAGTTACTTCTCCAACCTACTGGGAGGCGGTGACAAACATGATACCGCCTCTAGAGAACTAGCGATGCCACCAATCGACAACATAGAGATAGACCCGCCGACCCAACAGGAAGTCTGTTTAGCCATACAAAGGCTAAAGAGCAACAAATCACCAGGCGCGGATGAGCTGCCCGCTGAATTGTTCAAGGCTGGAGGGGAAGAGTAGTGTGGAAACTAAGTGTTCTCTTTCCAATCTTTTAAAAATGAGACCCTGCAGTTTGCGCCAACTACCGCGGGATCAGCCTTCTTCCCATTGCATTTGTTAATTATAAATCAGCCTTTGAAACGCCGATAAGTTCAAGGTTTTTTGAAGCCTTGTCTACCTTTGGTACAGTGGCGTACGCGAGGGGGTGTTTTGGGGGTTAAACCCCCCTTGGGGGAAATTTTTATATGCGAAATTTTTTTTATACTAAATTTTGTTCTGAAAACCCTCCCCCCTGAAAATCCTGCGTACGCTACTGCTTTGGTATACCAGCAAAGTCCGTTTGACTTTGCATGATGACGTTGAGAAGTACGCAAAGCTCCGTCAAAATAGGAAAGAACCTCTCTGAACCATTCGATACCAAAAGAGGTTTTAGGCAGGGCGATTCCTTATCGTGTGACTTCTTTAATCTGCTAATGTAGTATATACTGCGTCGTGCCTAAATGCCAATACTTTTCGCATAAGCCGATGATATTGACATTATCGACAAAAACGAACGTTTTCAGTAAAAATAACGTATAAGTCGAAGCCGGCTGACTATGAAGGAAGAGGCAAACATGATTCTCATATTTTCCAATCCCAATCGGCAATTACTGTATTCAGCAGATAAAATCGGCAATCATAAATCACAAATCGTAAATCGGAAATAACTGCAAAATACGACCAAGGCCTGAGCAAAGCTGATCTCAGTTGACAAATGTGTTATAAAAAGCTTTACTTAAAATCGGGGATTAAAACTGAAAGAAATATGGGTTTCGGTTACGGTAACTTATTACTATAAAATTGTTTCGCTTACGGGTAACTGTTTTTATTTCCTTCCGGTTCCGATTCGGTTAAGAAAGACTCCATTCGGTTATTGGTTCCAAACCGGTTAATCGGCCGTGTACTAATAACCCAAAGCAACTTAAAACCAATTTTCGTTTTTCCGGAAATTCTTTTTGGTTGTTTTAAAATTGTGGCAACCAAATTTTTGTGGCGACATTTGGCCTATGTTTTGGTAATAAAGAAATTTGAGTCAATTAGAATAATGAGGAACACAACTTGAACTGCGAGTGGAGGTGTTGTTGCGAGGGACGTGTGTCTGGTGGCTCCGGTGTCGAAAAGGAATCGCGACAACCCCTGCAAGTGAAACAGTCTCTAGTGGATGTCAACAAAACATAAGCCACATACCTTGATTGGGTGGACTGATATCTGGATTCCCGAACCTGGTGTGACAGCAATCCCTGTGCAAAATTCGCCATTAGCATCAAGGAGTTGTTGTTGTTTACTTTTCTACACGCAATTTGCGGCGGAAAGTTCAGAGAAAGCGCCAAATCACAAAAACCTCAGGTCAAAGGCAGCAGCGATCACTAACTCCACGTGAGGGCGGAGAACAGCCGATATAGGCGATAGCGCTGTCATAGCAAGGAGCTTTTGTACGGCGATTAACAGCAATACATCGACCTATCGACATATCGAACTATCAGCCAAATTGGCGCCAATATTTAAAATTTTTTTAAAATGTTGACACAACGTTCACCAGTCCGCTTAGCGATACATCGCCAGAGGGCACCAGCCAAAACCGCCAGGAAACCCTGATTTAGGTTTTTCTCAACCTTCGCCGAGTGTGGGAGCAACACATACAACCAACGTACGGTAAATACTGGTTTGGCCTCTGCAGAACCTATGGCAATAGTGGATCTCGCCAGACCTAATGGCGAAAATGTCAAACCTACTGGACCTGAAATTGCAGAATATACCCAACAAAGGCGGATATTGCAGGAATAAACGAGAATTTCCAAGAGCTGCAACAGAAAAAACGTCGAACTTGAGGACCGTTTGGATAAGTTGGAAACTCGAAATAATGCGCTAGAGAGGCAAGTTGAACACCTCCTGTAAAAGTCTAATGAAAGAAACATTGTAATGCACTTTCAAACAACCCTGAAGAAAATAAAGTGGAAAAGGCCAAACAAATTTGTATGGATGTGCTAAGCAAAGCAGGAACAGACTCCATCGCTGACGCATGGAGCATCAGGACACATAAACCAAAAATGCAGCTAGGTAGTTGTCAAGCTGAGAACTACTCAAGATGTTGGTAAGGTGCTTAAAGAGTACAAAATTGAAGGTTTGGGGAGCATCTGTTCATAAAGATTACCCACCATCAGTAAGGGACAGAATACGAAGACTAGTTGCGATGGAAAAAGAACATCCCGAAACGCGACGAAATTAAAGCCACAATCCGAGGAGACGTATTACTGGTCAATGGATCCAGATTTTATTTCGATATTCACAACAAACTCATCAGCGACGGCAAAGATGGGATGCAGATTTAAATGAACTCATCAGCAAGTCCTCTGGCAGCGACGTTCAACAACAAGGGCCATCAAACATAGGAAGAAACAAGAACTTTTAGCGTTAAGACAATCGACCGTCATTTAAATTCTAGCATTAAGATACTTTCATACAACATAGCGGGGCTGAAATAAGCTGATCTCAAAACATTTTTTTAATTTCACAAACCAGCACGATGTAATACCATTATATGAGACTTTCATCGAGGCAGACTTTGAAAACTACGAAAAACTACTTTCCAGAATTCGAACTAAAGTGGACTCCCGCTTTGCGTGTCGCAAGCAGAGGTCGAGCAAGTGGAGGTTGCCTGTACGGAATTAAATCCCAACTGAAAAAGTCGCGCCTTTTAAGAGTAAGCACAGCCGAAGTCTCAACAATAATCAGCCTTAAACTGGGCACTGACATTTTGCATATAATACCCGTTTATATCAACTGCACAAACTGGAATGAGGACTTTGAGGCAACCTATAATGCGTGCTTGGAACTGGGCAGCGAAAATCTAATGGTCATAGGCGACTGCAAGCAAGAATAGGTGAACTTCAAGGAATTACAGAAGGATACGACACGGCACCAAGTTTGGCACGTACAATTCGGAAGGCGAAGGATAAAGTAGCAGACAGAAAAGGCCTAAAACTGCTAGAAATGTGTGAAACACTAAACCTAATACCGGTAAACGGCAGAACAGCGGGGACCCAAACGGAGACTTAACGTTTATTAGAGGACAAGCACATTCTACTATAGACTACTGTCTAATAAGTGGACTGTGGCACGAACTCGTCACCGATTTTGCAGTAATGGAAGATATACATTCTGATCACATGCCTCCTCGTAGTCAATGTGGATTGAGATGCGGGCAACTTATAAAGGAAGTATCAGACGTCCTACTACCAAAGCTTAGGTGGAAAGAACGTCTTGCTCAGCGCTTCAGGGAAACCGTAGACGACCGACTCTCTAACAGCACTCACCAACCTGTTTTATCCGCAGAAAAGATCACCGAGTGCATATACCAAGCAGCGCAATGTATGCAACATGCCCAAGCATCATCCTCCAAAGAGCCATGGTTCGATAGAGACTGCGAAAAATTTAAGAATGGAATCTTTCCGCCTCCTAAAGCTAGCCAGAAATCTTAACACGGCTGAAGCTAGATCAAATTACCAGAATTCCAATAGCATATACAAAAATATGTGCAAAGAAAAGCAGCGCGCGTTCTACCTGCGTATGGAATTAGAAATTGCAAATGTGCGGGATAGCAAATCTTTCTGGCAGCTCGCAAGGAAGTTAAACGGAGGCGCTTCACGCAAACAAATTCAATTAAGTGCAGACCAACTTGCAGCTCATTTTAAGTCCCTACTGTTTGTTCAACTAGTCCCACAGTTGAATCTTAATGCGTATGAGATTATCACAGACGAAATTCTTGATGCACCCATTACGTCGTCGGAGGTGAACCTAGCAATCCGAAAAGCGAAATTAAACAAAGCCCCTGGGATCGATCGCATTCCAATGGAATTTTATAAGTATGTCTCACCTAATTGCATTGACCAGATGACGACAACTTTTAACGCGATTCTTTCGACAGCAGAAATTCCATCCTGCTTTAAGGAGAGTGTAATATTTCCCCTAATTAAAAAAAGGCAACCCTGGAGAAGAGGAAAACTATAAAGGTATCTCCTGCCAAAACACCATAGGCAAAATCTTCACGTCCAATTTAAATAAGAGGCTTACTGATTGGTTGTCCCTCAAATGAAACGCTCAGCGAATTTCAGTTCGGGTTTAGGAACGGATACTCAACAGTCGACGCGATTTTTGTGCTGTCCTCAATAGCGGAAGCTATTCCTTGCTGAAAAGAAAAAACTATATATATGTTTTGTGGACTTCCGAGCTGCTTTCGACAAAATAAACAAAAAAGTTGCTGTACAAACTTCAAAATCTAAACGTTTCAACCAAATATACTAATGTCATCAAAAACCTTTACCAGATAACAGGGATTTGGGATGGAAACCAGCTATCGAGAACGTTTCGAGAATAACATCGGCGTTAAACAAGGTTGCCTTCTCGGCCCATTACTGTTCTCACTGTACATCGATGACCTTTCATCGCATTTACCTGGGGGGTATATCTGTTTGGAACCAGCATATTAAAGCCCTGCTCTACGCCGACGACATTGCACTCCTTGCAGATAGTACCAAAATCCTTAAAGCTGACAAGCTATACGAGTACTGCCAAAATTGGGACCCTCCAGATAAATGACTCGAAAACAAAAAGTGATGGTCGTACGAGACCACAGGGGTCGCCAATCAGAGAACGAAAACTGGTCGCTAAATGGTCTGCCGCTCGAGAAAGTTCGATCTTTAAATATCTAGGAGTCACTCTAACGTCAAACATGTCCTTCAGTACACACGTAGAGAGAAAACTAAGAGACGCAAAAAGACTGCTATCAAACAGTACATGGAAGCAATTTTTTAATAAGCGTAACGTAACTCGCAAGTACGAAATACAAACTGTTTGAGTCAACAGTAAAGACTATAATGTGCTATGGAGTACAAGTCTGGGGCCATGAAAAATTTGAGGATGTGGATCGACTCCAAAGCATTTTTATCAAACGTATATTCCGACTACCGTTTAACACACCACATTTTGCCATCCATCTAGAAACCGGCTATACCACCAATGAATATCGCCGCCTCCCGCCGTGCGCACTTTTGGTTGATATTAAAAGTTTTTAACATGCCAAGCTCCAGATTGCCGAGAATCTTAGCCAACAAGCTACTTCTAGACAGGGCGCAGTGCTTTAGTAACAGCTGGGAGACCTAGGAAACAAGTTCAATGTAAATATTTTTGAAAGTCAGCCCAACCACTGGGAATGCCCTCAAAATATTCTGCTGGAGAGGATCGCAAATGAAAGTTGGACTCTTTATAAAACAGAGCGGAAAATAGCACCACGAAATCTATACCGAAGAGTCAACCATGATTTGGGGATGCAAACTATTTTCACGATAAATACGGACACAGCCACCATCAGCGCGATTTTCCGGGCCCGTGTCGAAATGACAGCACTAAATTATGCCCCTTATACACGTTCTACGAACACAATATGTGGCCTTTTGTAATCTACGGGTACGAGAGATCGAGCATCTCATCGCAATCTGTCCGATGTTGTGCGAGATACGGGCTCACATCTACAGAGCTCAGGTACTGTCCGGAGGCGGAAACACTAGAGTGGATGAACGGGAGAAACTGGAGGGTACTAGCAAACTACACTTTCACACGCCTTACGGTATCGGCGAGATCTCATGATTAGCTAACTCGTCATGACGGTCGATTGGTCACTTTTTTTAATTAGGTTAAAAATACATTAATTACCACGTGTATAAAATATAAAATAAGATGACATAAATTTGTTAACGGCTGACGGTTTCTGGACCATCCGGACCAGTAACCAATAATTAACTACTTATTATTCCAAAATGTGATGTTTGTCTTTATTGTAGATTTTAAGGGTTTTAAGTAATAAAAATCAATTTTTAAATATTGTCCACCAAAACAATGTCTGACAGCTGCAGAAAGCAACAATGAGCAAACCTGCCAACTTCTTCCAATCTGACAATAAAGTTTTCGGAGTTTTTATTTTCTTTTCAAAATTAAGAGTTTATACCCTTAAACATAGTATAAATTTAAGAAGATTATGTGGATAAATTAGCAGTTTAATTAAATATGATTTAAAAAGCTTAATTCAATGAAGTATCATAAAAACCTATCGATAAATTACATCGGCGAGAGTTTCAAACTACGAAATGGTAGACAAACTGTCAGCGGTGAATCTTTTAACTTCACTTTTTACATTTATTTGGATTTTTAAAAGTTGTAGGATGATTTTATGCTGGAAACATAGAACTCCGGAGGAAGGGCCAGTAGTGCCTGTAATAAGATTAGGTATTTCCTATTAAATACTAGATTACATTATTAAGTATCAATATTATTAAGTATTTCTGTATGATCTAAAAGGTAAAAACTGGTATACAGCTCCTCCAACGGGGCCAAAAAGCTTCTCTCAATCTCTTGGCGTGTGTGCTTTAAATTTTTCGCACAAGAGAAAGGGACCTACAGAGTTTAACGCCCGGATCCGAACGGCAAAGTTTGAGAAATTGATTTTTTTGGTAGTTATTCACTGGCGCCAATAGCTGGGTGAAGGTGACCGTATGTGTAAAAGCTAGTTTCTAAAGAAAAAAACTTTTATTATTAGATGTTCAGAGGCGGGATCAGCCCGACCTCCCGCCCAGCAGTCCAGCACACTAACCACTGGGCCACAGAAGGCCACATGTGGTGTGGAAAATAAAAAAGTAATAAATTGTAACCTGAAATAAAGCTAAAGCAAGTCTTTTACAGTGCCATATGGAAAAGCAGTCGGATATCGCGGCAGAAAAATAGCTTGCGCTTCATCAGAAATCTAAAGTGGATTGCATAATTTCTAAAACTCTTGTTACGATTTTGTTTCCCTTGTCACTGGCCTTCCCCCAGCAATATCCAAAGCAACTAATGCAACCGCGGGCATGTTTAATTTATATTTGTGCACTCCACTGACTTGTAAGCAACAGGGTTGTCAACACAAAATAATTATTTGGCGGGTCAGAGTTTATTTTAATTCTAAACCCGATAAAATTGAGTATTATTGGCTTAAAAATTAACGCTTTTAGCATTTGGTTTAAAAACTTCAAAAATAATGTGTATCTTAAAATTATTCAAATTATTTTGAAGCCGACGACACAATTACTTCCAGTCAGCTGATTTTTGCCAGCGACTCCGAAGCTAACTCCGAAAAATGAAATCTCCGACATTTGTGGAACACCGTCATTTGGATTGGTTGTTTTCAAAAACAACTGACCCCCAAATCTCTAGAGATTTCTGGAACACATCGGAATATGTGGGAATGGGGTAGTGTCAGACCGGCAGTTAGCTTTTTGGGCTTTGCGTGAGTTGGTCACACTAAAGCAAGCGTGTGAGAGAAGGAAGATCGTGTGTTACACAGAGCGAGGCAGAGAATATCGAGTCGTCGTTGAGAGCAGAAGTAGTCAAAGTTGAAGTTAAGTTTAATGTGAAGCCATCTATTTTTTAGTTTTAACTGATTATCTGTAATTACCATTAAGAAATAATCCTTTTATTCCCGGATAAAAAAACATTTTGTGAAACCCACACTTATTATAAGATCTTAGTTCAATAATTGAATTTGCGGCCAATTGGTTTCTTAATAGATTCTCTTAATCTTGATCTTACTTGATCACAAGGAACTATTTATACTACTTTTGATAGCTCATACCTTTCTGTGTATTTATCTGAGTATTTCGGTGTGAGAACTCAATCATTTCTCATTTATCAATCTGCCGTGAGGAATGAAAGTCCTGGTCTTCTGTGCACATATTATAACTTGAGTATATATCATTTCTTCGTCAAATCAACAAATAATCTTGATTTTTTAAAATCTTTAGAAGGTACGATCCACAAAACTATGGGAGATGTGATATTTTATACAAAATGTTGGGGCGGGAGGGGCTGTGGTAAAAATTGAAAATAAACTTGATCTGCCTGAAAGTATAAGGAGTTTATGTCCCAATGATGTCAAACCTGTATGTCTTACCATCTCTGAGATCTGTTTGTTCATACGGACCATTTCCGTCTGTCCGTCTGTTGGAACGCGTCGATGTCAGAGACTTTGGCAAGAATTTAGGTGTATACTGTACCCACCTCAAGTTTTAGTTTAGTTTAGAAATTAGCCAGAATCGGAATGATATATTGCGGTCCAAATTTAGAAATTTAGCATCGGTATTTATTTATTAACAGCACAAGTGGCCATATTAGTTTAGAACAAAAATTCATATGCCAGAAATTTTTCTCTAATATTTTTGGTATTTCATGACTCGAGCTCTTGGTTTTTCCCTCTAATTCATATGCCTTTAACAAAAAGCTTTTCTTTGGTGAGCTTTTTTGTCTTAATAATGCAGTTCCCACAATTTTCGCTTGCTCTATTTCAAGAAAAGCCAAAAGGAACTAATTTATATAATTTATATACTTTTAAAACAAAAAAACATCTAAATTCTCTACATTTTATTAGAACATTAAAGAATTTTCTTTTCACTTATGTACACATGGACCATAAACCATTTTTGACATTCAAAACAATAAGTTTTGTCCATGATTCGAACCTTTTCTATCTGTGTATGCCATAAAAACACTTAGCGTCGACCTAGCCAAAAGGCACTCAAATAAAGTAAAGGCAAAGTACAGAAAAGAAAGGAAGAAAAACGTTTTTATTTTACTTTTAAACTGACTTTTCATGCTAAATAAGTACAAAAACAACGGCACAACAAGTTCTAAAAGATGGGGAGTATTTTTACTGCTCTGCCTGCTGTCTTGTCCTATGAGCGAGTGTGTGTGTGTGTGTGGTAGGTCTCTGAGGATGCTTTCCCCATGGTGTCTGTATATTAATTTATTATCATTATCAGTGATTTAAAAATGGCGTCATGACATCGTAAATTATAAACGTCGTTGTCTAAGTCTGGGGACTACTTAACACGCCCTGTATATACTTCAAATGTTGTTGTTCTGTGTGTAAGGCTGCCCTTGCACTGTTGGATACATGAGACGCGATAGTCAAGCTTGTCAAATTCCTACAAGAATCTAGATGAAATGCAGGCCTACTGGATTATTATGTCTCATGTATCAAACTGTGTGAAGGCAGCCTAATTCGAAACATTATAAAAAAACATAAATGGAGGAAGCAGTAGCATGTGCAAAATGTTTCAAGTGTGTCATGAGTAAATTTTATGGTAGACAGGGCGTGAACACAAATTTGCCTATTGGTGCTTAAGGTTTAAAACGAATATCAATAAATTGTCAAAATATAAAGATTTTTAATAATTTGTGTACTATTCGTAGATTAATGTTTTTTGAAAACTAGATTTCAGTACTCATAAGGTTAATATTATATTTATCAGTTTCGGTATTGTTTTTCAGAAATTTGAAATTCTACTAACAGAGTACTTTTCCGCCGTAAGAGGTGTTTTCTCATGTTTCTCATAGAACTAGGTGGTGTCTCATGTAGGCTAAATTATAAATTTGCGGTGCGGTCACCCCGGCAGGGTTGGTAAGGCACTAATTGTAGGTTGGCAGCACGGCTGCAGTGTTAAAAGCAAGCATTTCACAGAGGAGGAATAGGGTTTTTCTGGTGGATTAAGGAGAAGATGGATGTTTTTGAGGACTACATTCGGACGCCTTAACCTAAAAACAAATTTTGAGGAAAAACAGGTATTTGTTGTGAGTGACAACACGGAGCTGGCAAAGAAGAGAGGGGTCAAGAGCCAAACTAGTGGACCACCTCCAAGTGCGAACGATGATGGGAGATTAAGCAACAGGTCGAAAGCTAAGTTCGCACAGGCAAATCATTTGGACAAATTTGGTTGTAAAAACCATCGATATCACTATCGATACTATCGATAGCAATGTCGATACTGTCGATTGTTGTAAATTTGGCCAACCCTCGATTATTGCGACCCCCCCGTCGATGTAGAGAAACAGAAAATTTAATAGTATTTTTCACTTCATGGTGTATTGAGATATGAACAAATTTTTAGGAAATTGAACTTATAATATTAATATATTTGACTAGCTTATACACACTGCTTCGCAGGCAGTTAATAGGTATGTAGCTTTTTCCAAGGATTTTCCAACAAAATGTGCATAATTTTACAATGGAATCTCATTATGGTGCTCTGAAAGTTATGTCTAATCCGATCGAATGGAAAACAAAAAAATTGATTTTTGTAACAATCAGGCATGTTCCTAATTCCACTTCCACTGCAACCTTTCGAAAGTGGAATTAATTTTTGCTCTCGAAAAATAATGCTTGTTGGTCGGTGGAATGAAAAGTAATCTAAAAAATTACTCACTCTTACCGTTTATAGATGTACATAATTCGACTGTTCTATTTTCGATCGTTTCGCTTGGAATTGTGGATTCTCTCTAATGGCAATCGCGTTTGGACCAGTGGTTTGCAAAAAGTAAGTGGAGAACAATTTCATTCGGAATTGAGAACTCAAAAACGAATTCGTAGCGGATTGCTTTAAAAGGGGGAAAAAAAATTATTCCGTAAAATTTTCCTACTTTGGGGATAGATTTTCCAAAAATTAATCACACTTTTCATATATCTTTTATGTGTGATAATGAAATTGGACCTTTTTTCACCCAGGGGTTTGAATTTTCATTTCATTTATTCAAAATCGAAATTGTTCGATAGCCTATCGATATTATCGAGGGAGCTAACTATTTTACGTCAATTAGGATGAAGTAGATTGCCACAAAATCCACCTTGATGCTTTATGTGACCTCTTCATTCCCGAGCATCCCTACAGATTTTGCATTAGACATCATAACGAAAATATGGGGAAAAATGGATGGATGGATTGAAATGCTAATGGGATCCCCAGCATCTCCAGTAAAAGCTGATGTTTTATGGAAGAACTACTAGACAGCACAATAAAGAAACTGATGCACCCACCAAGACAGCGCACTAAATATGTAGACGATCTGTTTGTGAAAATCAAAGAAACAGAGGTCCAAAATACACTAGATACACTTAACTCCTTACATCGTAATTTAAAATTCACCTCGAATTTTTTCTACTTTATCCGACTTTCAATAGACATGGAAATAAACTTAAACTAAAATGGTGGGGGAAAGTCTCTTGTTGTGGACACGTTCCGGTTGTGGACACCCCAGTCTATTTTTTGACAGGTAACAGGTGCCGCCAAACTGAGTAATGTCAAACTTGTAGTTTGACAGTACACATAATCTGAGCCATCGAACATTTGGTTTTTCGCTGTGGGCAAATAAAAAAAATCGTGAACATTTTTTCGAGTTTTTAATTTTTTAAATTTCCACAATGCGTTAAATCGAAGCAAAACATTGAAAAGAGTGATATTTGTATGGGCTTCCTCGACCACTTTAATCTGGTATTTGGGAAAGTCAGAGCAAATTTTGCAGATATTTCGTCCGTTGTTGATTCGGTTTTGTTGGAATTCGTTCGTGTCCAGGACACTCAACTTGGCACTGACGCCAACAACAATCAAGTCCGGTTTTCGAAAGCCCGGTATTGTTCCGTTTGATACTGACGCTTTCTCCGAAGCTGACTTCATTGAGGCTGTCGAACGAAATGCAGTAGAAGTCGCCACAGAAGCTGATCTTGATAAAGTCAATCAGCGTCGTATCATCGTTTCCGCCGATCCCAATATTGGGCGAGAAGAAAAGGTGTTTACCTCCCCCGACTTGCAAACCAATGCAAACCGCTGCGCTTACTTCTCCGGAAGGTGTCGAGGTTTTGCGCGAGAAGGCAAAAAAATCAGCTGAGCGAACAGCCAAGCGGATTCTGTGTCGCAGAAGAAGGCGTCTTCCTCATCGAATTTTGTTTGGAGCTCTTGCCAAAAAAAACTGACCGCTGCAAATTCGATCCAATGCGATTGTTGCGGTCGTCCTGCGCATTTGAAGTGCGCTGGCATGACGGCCAGCTATTTCACATGCAAAAATTGCATTTCAGAATAATTTTTTTCATTTTGTCACTGAAGGCCATAATTTTTTGATTTTTTTGCCACTGAAGGCTTCTTAAATAAATAAACGTTCTTTTTTCATCAATTCATGGCCATTTTACTTCATATTTTTTCCATTTCTAGCGATTTTACAAAGGTGTCCACAACCGGGTACAAACAAAATTTTGGCCAAAAATCATCACTTCATATACATGGCTGCAATTTTTTTTCCATTTGTCTAAAACAATAGGTTACTTCAGAGGAAAGTTAGCTAGAGTCTCTAGCTTTACAATGATGTTCATATCACCGCATAATGTTGACTTGGAAAAAAGTTATTAAGCGCAACTATGTCCAGAACCGGAGACTTTCCCCGACCAAAAACCCACAGCATCAGGACGAATTATTAATTTTTACTCTAAGCACCCAATATGATTGCGAATATAGCGGTTAGCTGTATCAACAGAATGCTGAGCATAAGCGACGAGACATACCACATGTTACATATAAAAGATACACCAACAGACAAAAGACCTAACTACAAAACGGACACTGAACTTTGCGCTCGCCCATACAGACATCTTCTGTTCAAACAATAGCTTAGTACTAAACTGCAAGTTCGGCAGAACAGACTTGTTAAATATTATGTGTAAATGTTCAAAGATTATTATTTAAATATAATTGGTGAATTGTTCATTAAAGTGTCCTTGAACACACCATAATATTGGAAACAAATTAAATAACCGAGTTCACTTCTTGACCTTGAGCTGGCAAACATATATACATAAGTTGAAATCCTTGTTCAACTGGTGAATAAATATATAAGTAAATAATAAGAAGGCTTTGCAATTGTTTTTAAATACTTATTCGTTCAAGCCTTGTTCATTTATCAGTTTAATATATAAACTGAAAGTGAACACAAGTCGAAAAATTTTTAACATTTAAAAAATTAAAAAAATATCAACTTTTTCAAAATGCGCTGTTCCACATTAAAGCGCCCCCAGTGCTTTGATTCAGCTGAATCGACGGACCAGCCAGTTCCCAAACGAATGCGTATGGAGCTTGACGAGCCATTGGCAAACACATTACCAAACCAAAACCTTACCACAGAGCTCAAGGATCTGCCGAAATTGATCAATTTAGATGCCAAATCCATTACAGTTCCCATCCAAAAAACTTACACTGAAGAAACAAAATTATTCACATTTGAAAAACTTAAATCTATATGCGGGGACATGATGCATAAATATGAGGATCAATTACGTGAGGATTATGAAAAAAATTGACCGAGCAACTGATGGATCAATATGATGTGTTTATCAAATTTACCCACGACCAATTGCGTGAAATTATGGAACAAAATATTTGTTATTATTTGTCCTAAGCAGTTTTGTTCTCTATTGTATTTAAAATTTTAAATTAATTAAACTAGTTATGATTTTGTTCGAAATATTTATGGGTCAGCAACTTTCTAAGCAACCCTCTTGTTAATTTGTTAATTGAGCAGAAAGCTGTTAAGTTAACACATCAGGGAAACAAATGTGCCCAAACTTTTTCTGAAGCAAATGGCAGGTTAAGCGATTTACGCGTCGCTAATTTACGCTAATGTTTGCCATACACATTTCCGCATAAATGCATCAACAACAACGTGTCGACGACGCGTCGTCTCCATTTACTTCTTTGCCTTTTTTCCTGTAGACAGCAACGCGTCGCCACGCCCCAGACTCGCGACGTGCTGAGGGAGACACATGTGTGGGAGTTTTCCCTTTTATCTGGTAACACTTTTGCAAAAAGCTGTTTAAACATTTAATAAGTAAATTATATACCCCGTGCCCCGTGCCCCGTGCTTCTGCTTTTGAAAGGTTTGCCTCTTTGTGAAAAATGTTTTATAATGAACATAATTATACGCGTACAGCAGTCTTTTGACTCCTCAGCCTCTTTGTAAATAAAAAAAAAGCTGTTTGATCTTTGTTTTTATTTTTTAGTGCAGGGGTGTAACTACATGATGGAGAATTTAATATTTTTTTGGAAACTAAATTTGAATTATTAAGTGGTAGAATGTATGCATGGCCTTAGTCAGCTGTTATCTGACGAGAAATAGGATTATTGCTTACAAAAGAAAACCCAAGTAGTTACCTCGGCTGATAACAATGTCCCAAAATCCATTCTTCTGTTTAAAAATTTCATATTAACTGCTGCCCATTGTATCCATTTATAAGGTTTCCAGAGTCGTTATTACGAAGAACAGCATAGAATATCATTTAGTATCGGTGATTGCGTCAAGAAATGCTCTACATCTTCACTCCCATCTTATACTTCACGACGGGTTTAAGCCTCCGGACCGCAGAATTTTATAGGTTTGTAGCCAGAGCTGGGAATACTAATTAATTTTTTTTCCATTAATTTATTTTACATGGCTAAATACTCAAGCACTAATCAACTATTTGATTTAAACAGTTGAACTTTTCAATTACTATTAAATCCGGTTGAAATATGCTTACGATTTAGCTCAACTGTTTTTTCAATTCAATTGAATTTTAATTGAATATTTTCATTAAAATTTAGAATAAGTTGAAAGTTCAAGCTTTAAGTCAATTATTAATGGCACTTGAACCCAGTCAAGTGCCAGCTGAATTTTATTTATTTATTTCCCATTCCATTAAAATTTAGCTTTATCCCTTCTTAATTTTATTGGGATTTTTGCCCCGCAATTTTAATTGAGAAATTTCCCTTCCATTAAATTTTCAATTGGGACTTTTCACAACCAGTCAAAATTTAATTGGGATATTTCACTTCAATTAAATTTTCAATTGGGATTTTTCACAACCAGTCAAAATTGAACTGAGAAATTTATATAAAAACAAAAGCAACTGTGTTCAAATTATTTTCAGAACAGTGAAGTCTTGTATTTTTGCCGACTTCGTAATAGAATATCGATAAGCGATACCAACGTAATTTGATTTATAGTTTGTATTGAATATCTTAAAATGCGATTTTATTAAATGAAAAATAAAAACGGTTTTCGATAGTGACGACAGCGTCAAAAACATAGACTTTGTTTCTGATGAAAATCCTGGGCATACGATATTTATTTCTTCTGCAGAGAACAATTTGGTGAAAAACTTGCAGGTACCCTGGGTGCGTTGCTACGCGTCTTTAATTGCCAACTTTTAAATCATCATGATAATCTGAACTAATCATAAAATGTTGTGTATTTCCGGACTCTTTGGAATGCTTGATCTTGACTCGTCAATTTACATCATAACTCCATTTACCATTAACTCTTACAAAATTTTTGAAAATTTTGCGACTTTTTGGACCGCTGGATCTAGCCATTAACGTGGCTTGAAATAGTTTTTAAGATCTTGGCTATATTCTTTAGCTTTGGTCATCCATGGTATTTTTCGCGTTTCAGTATTGTCATAAACAGGGCAATGTAGTTATGTGTGATCATTTATGGTCTTTTCGCGGTTTTGTTACCATAGAGATCCCTCAGCTGCGAATTGCGCCTATGCAGTGATCCTGACATGATTTTTCACTTGGTTGGCATTAACGTTTTTCATAATTACTATTTTTTATACTCTTTGGTTCTTTTTCGCGATTTAAAAAGTCTTCAGTCCCGGTAAATGGTTTAAATACCTAGTCTGTAACTAAAGTCGTTTTACACTCCGTGTACTGAACTAAAAACCATTTTGTAGGGGAGAATGGGGGTCCTGAGCACTCGAATATTGGCCACAAAATACATATTTAAACTTTTTGCTAATGTCACGTGTCTCCCTTCTTATTACCTAACTTTTGGCAAGCAACCTATCAGTCTACACCTTCTTTAAGTTCGTGAACCAGAACTCGACTTTTTTTAGAAAAAAAAGTTTTTTTTTCTTTTTTGACTTGTGAATATTATACAAAATTTTTTTCGTTATGACAAAAGTAAGTATGAGGGAATTATCTTTGGTCAATTGCCTTTTTGATAGAAATATGTTATGTTAGGTTATGTGACGTCACCAAAAAAAAAGTGAGATATGGGGGGTTGTGAGCAACTTTGAAAAAAACTCTCTTTCAAAAAACTCTCCAAAGAAGAAAAAAAACATTAAAAAAGGCAAACACAAGAACAGCTACACGCAAAAAGTGCTCGTATATAAAAGAAAACAAGCCTGATGTCGTCAATAAATTTTCACTCTCCATTGATATTTCTTAATTTAGAATATGAGGAAAATGGTTAATTTTTTCATTTAATAAAGAATAATGGAATAAAAACACGAATTTTGAACTTTTAGATGGGTGGCTCACCACCCCCCACAAATTTTTGAAATGTCAAAAAATCACTTTTTATACTCTGTACCGAAGGTACATAGAGTATATTAAGTTTGTGCAAAAGTATGTAACAGGGAGAAGGAATAATTTCCGACCCTATAAAGTATACATATTCTTGATCAGCATCAACAGCCGAGTCGATATAGCCATGTCCGTCTGTCCGTCTGTCTGTCGTCTGTCCGTCTGTCCGTCCGTATGAACAAACAGATCTCAGAGATGGTAAGAGATAGAGGTTTGGCATGTATGGGACAACTGCTTCTTATACTTGCAGGCAGATCAAGTTTATTTTCAATTTTTGCCACGCCCCCTCCCGCCCCCGCAATTTTGAAAAAACGTCATATCTCCCACAGTTTTGTAGATAGATGATTCGTACCTTCTAGAGATAGTTAGTCATTATTAATATCTATCTTTTTGCCGAAGAAATGATAAAAATCGGATGAGCGGTTCTCAAGTTATGAGAAAAAAAGTGTAATATAGACGCCTCCAACGCACACGCAAACAACATCGCATTGCATGCATCAAAGAGAGAGAGAGAGAGAGAGAGAAAAAAAACTTAGGGTTGAACACAGTGGCAGCGACGCATTCAGCATATACCTGGGTACAGATATGTTTCTCACTTGTTTTTTCAATATGAAAGTACTTGGTTTTGTGTTTAAAATTGTAAAGAGGTCTTGGTCTTTTACGCTGTCGATGATCTATTACTAATACGCCTATTCGCCATCGAAACCCGGAAAAAATACAAGTTTTCACTGTTCTGAAAATAATTTGAACACAGTTGCTTTTGTTTTTATATAAATTCATCAGGTCAATTTTGACTGGTTGTGAAAAATCCCAATTGAAAATTTGATGGAAGGGAAATATCCCAATCTAAATTTGAATGGAAGGGAAATAAATAAATAAAATTCAGCTGGCACTTGACTGGGGTTCAAGTGCCATAAATAACCACTTAAAGCTTGAACTTTCAACTAATTTCAAATTTTAATTAAAATATTCAATTAAAATTCAATTGAATTGAAAAAACAGTTGAGCTAAATCGTAAGCATATTTCAACCGGATTTAATGGTAATTGAAAAGTTCAACTCTTTAAATCATGTAATTGTTTTTAGCTGGAAAAACTCCATTATTTAAAAACAATTATTTTTATTTAAGCGATGACTGATTAAAAAACCTTATCAGCATTCCCAGTACTGTTTGTAGCTTTGGCTTGAAATTTGGAAAAAAATTTTCGCCTTATTTTGACTTGAAAAGGAAAAAAAACTCAATAAGAATTAATCTGGTTCATATTGCGGCTGTTCGAAGCCTTTCAGCACCGCCCAGATCCCAATTTTTGTTGAAAAATTAGTATTCGTCAAGTTACACAATTTCAATCTATTCCGACATTGATCTTGAAACTGTCTATTATCGATAACAATTACGTAACCATCCCATAGTACTAAGCTACCTTACAGCGGAACTAGTTCATAGAATCTATCTATCGTTCTGTGGTAAGCGTTCTTCTAAATATGTGAAAAACGGTCACTTTACAGCAATATAAGAAAGCTGTAAAAAGCTATCAATGTGTTAAGCAGTTTCAATCAAAGAGCTTTAAAGCTTTCTTGCTTGTTAGTCGGCAGCGGCCGTACAAAAACAAATTAAAGCTTTAATAAGCTCTCTGTTCGCGTTCTGTGTATAATTACTGACATCAGGTAACTTCGCTACCAACATAACCGCCCTTGCGGTTACTTGATAAAATACCAGATAGTTTTACCCATTTTTCCTATCGTCTTTAACTATCACTACAAGCGCTGCAAAAAAAAACAAAACGAAACAGCTGACAGACTTTTGCTGCTGCCAACTGCCAAGTGCCATTAAATTACAGATCGGCAACCCTTAACCCGTTTGTTGGTACTTAGATGGCGCCACCATAGATTGTGGGATGAGTGGAAACTTGGTTTTAATTGATTCGGCAGCAACCTATCCCGAAAAATAATATTGTGAACATGTGCAAAATTAATTTTGCCTTTCAAAATGGTTTGGGTGGTTAACTTTGCGAAATTTTCTAACAAAACAAAAGAAATTTAAACCCAGCCGCAAATAATTTCTGTAACTCCCAGAGTTTTGGAAAATTTTTGTGTTTCAAATACCATCTTTGCTCTAAAAATCTCTTTAAATCATACAGCTTTAAGAGCATTTTCAATTTTCAGAGTTCGCCTCGCAAGTGCCCACATTAGGTACATCCAACTTTACCCATTTGTGCGCCTAATTAAATTGATGCAAGTAAACCGTAGGCCTGGCGTACGTGGCTCACATGAAGATAAATTAAATTCCATTAAACTTGTATTACTCTCGCCTCAGGAGCTTAAGCCTGTGACAGCTTAGCGAAAAGCTTTTTCTATTAAAATAAATTAGTTAAAAATTTACTTCCTTTTTTCGTTACAGCCACGAATATTCGATACCAGATCACAGGCGGTAACATAGGCAATGCCTTTGCCGTGCAAAACACCACCGGTGTCATCTATGTGGCCAGTCCACTAGACTATGAAACGCGGCCAAGGGTAAGTAGACCAAGGCACCAAAGAGTGTAGCTAGAGCTCAACTTGTCTACAAGTTGCATTACAGTTTTTTTTTGCCAAGTTTTTTTCTCTTGTTTTCTGTTACCAGGCTCAACTTTTTGGTTGTTGCATGCATAATTTATATATTTTAGGTATATATATATATATTTTTGTGCTCCAAGAAAAATATGCAAAACTATGCAAAACTTTTGTGGGAGGGGAAACCAACTTTTGACAGACAAACAAGCCGAAAAAAGGCAAAAAAAATTTAATCAGAAAAAATACGCACAGCAAAAATTCCTACATGAGAACGAGCTCCAGCTACAGCTGTCGTTACATTTCCCATTGCGCATTTTTAACGTGATTGCACACACACAAAATAGACAGCCCCCACCCTCAACACCACTTGGAGCTTGTTTTGGCAGCACTGACAGAGTTGGAAATCCGTGTAGCTGTCAATACCTAGTCCTCCTCGCACCTTCCACCCACCATCATGCAACAGGCAACAAATACTAACCACAGTATAAAACATGTGTTGCCACAGACGAGAGAGGAACAAAAACAAAGAAAAAAAAAACAGAAACAGCAACTTTTGGCCTCCATTCATGCGATTTGGTCTTTGTTTTACGAGTTCCACAGCAGCATTAAATATGCCTGAAATGTCAAGCTGAAAAGGCATATAAATCTGCTTCTGTTGATGGCAGACTTTTTTTTTACAATAAAAAGTTGCCATTTTATGCCAGATTTTGTTTTGTTTTTTTGTATATGAAAGGAATATTTTAATTAAAATTAGTAGTTTCTGCTTGGCAAATCTTACTTGTGTGGCTTAGTGGTTCATGGAAATTTTAAACTATCGGCTTGGTTAACGTTTTATTGGAGCTAACCGATCCGAATTTTTAATAAATAAAAATTATTTTGATTTTTTTTATGAAATGGTGGAAAATATTTTGAATTCTGGAAAAGTTTATGGAAATCGAATAGTCCGGAAAACATTCGGATTGGAAAAGAATTGTTTGGACCTTAACGAACAATGCGCAGTGCATGCAAGTGGCACAAGTTAAAAAAAAAGCCGAAACAATTTAACACGTGAACCTCAGGAAAAATAGCTGCCCACGTCCCGCCCAACTGGCAAAGGAGTAATTTTAATACAGAGTGCAACAATGCTCCCGCACAGAAAAAATTCGAGATATCGGTGCTAAAATCAGTCCCAAACGATGTCAAAAGACGTTCAAGCCTAGATTTTCTCAAACCAAGTACGAAAAAGATTGATTCTGGTACGGATATCTAGGCATTAACTCACACGGGATTGAATCTATCTTGTTCATTATCTTGATCATTAAGTCTGATTCCCCACTCGGATCCAATTTGATCTCGAAGTCGGCTTGGTGCAGAAAAACCTGAAATTAAATTGAGCTCGATACACGAACTAAATTTAATTCGAAAAAGGTTTGCAACCTGACTGAGAATGACTTAAGCTTGAAGTTTAAACTCTTTTGAACCCGAAAAAAGAGTCTCACAAAAGGTTCATGCAACTTTTTTTTTGATACAACTGTAAAAACCACATGGAGAATGAGTATTAGAGAGAAAAATTACACAGTCGTCGACACCGCTTTTGTTAGAATTTGGATACATTTGCGAATTGTTGGTTCGTCTCGCTCTAACCACAGTGATTTCCTACTGACACTATAAAGTATCTTTTTTGAGAGGCAGTGTAAATTTCATTTCTAACACTTATTGCTCCGAGACAACATTATAGTCTTGTTAATTTTCTTAAATAGACTTGACTTATTAACTGCCATTAGTAGCTGCTTTCTTATGAAAGTTATGAGTGCTATAACTGGTAGTGAATGCCAAGTCAACGTATAGTGCAAAAACAAACGCCTTCAATAACTCTTAAGCTCTCAGATAAATTTGTGTACATGTGGCCGTACAGATACCTCTTTATACGTTTTCGTTTTAAAGGACATAACAAATAAAAATTTGAGAAAAAAATAATTTTAAAAATTTAATTTTCATTTAAAAAAATTGTTTTTTATATAACCAAGACCATATGTAAATACTATTTACGATATTCATATTTAGTAAAAACTGTATAATACGGTAAAATTTCTACTATTTTGAGCTGTTCACTTCTAGATGAAAGCAAGTCTAAGCCGTTTTAGTACTAAAAGGCTATCAGGATATCTTTGAAAAGAGATCCCATACGAACTGAACTAAAGTGCTGCGCATCACGGTTGCAGCCGTTCCTGCGCATAGTCTATTTTGCTGATTATAAATTGACTATCTATTATATATTATATATTACTCTAGCAATATATTACTCTGGGCAAAAAATACCGGGAATTTGTTTATTAATCATAAATCTTTATTTATTCATTTTATTCCCGTTAATGTAGTCTCCCCCGAACATTACATATGTGCCAACGTTTTTTCGAATTCTAAAAACATGCTTCGATATAGTCTTCAATACCTTCTTCGTTTCGGGGTCTATCTCTTTCATCGTCTCAAAACGGTGTCCACAGAGTGGTCCCTAGAGTTTAGCGAATTGCCCATGGTAGCCCAAATTGTCACTTAAAATGGATTTCATTAATATGTCTGTAGTATCTGTCTAGATGGTCCATGCGTTCCTGCGGACATGGCCCTTGTGGGAACCCCGCTTGTGGTCCATGCTGACTATAACCTCTAAGCCACACTAGACGCACTTTCTGAAATGAACAGTCTTAAAAATTAAGTCCAATATAAGAACGTGGATAAAAAAAATAAAATAATAAAAATGGGCTCGCTTCAAAAAGTTCATATTTCGCAACTCTTAAAATGATACAGAAAATACAATACGTTGAGGAAATTTCAGTTAAGGGTACGAGTCGTATACGTAATAATTGTGAAAACTTTGAAATTCAACTTACAATTCTTTTACTTTTGTAATTTATTATTTACACACACAAATTAGGTCTTAGTTTACCGGCTTGCTCCATATTTATTTGTTACTCGAGTAAATTCAAATTTGACAACATTTATAATGATACGATAACGAAATTTCGATTAGGTGAACGTGTCGTATACGTATTTTTTGTGGAAACTTAAAAGTCATTTCGCAGAGGTAAAAACAAGCACTGAAATTGTTTGATTTTTTAATTTATTATGTGCACCCTAAAAGCAATTATTTAATATGGTATCAGTTAAGTTTCCTATCGGCGTCCACCACAGTGTGCCTATTTAGCCTGAGAGAGCTGACCTATCCCTGAGTTTCGAACTTGCTCTCAGATTCTTTTTGATATTTGGCTCTGACAGTGAAATTTCCTACTTTTTACAATCTCAAATCAGGATCATTTGATTTTGAAAAAGGATCCGTACTTTTTGCGGATTGATACATGTCTTTTGAATTGTTCAAATCCTTTCGTAATTGTTTGAAGTATAATCTAGTACTACGTGTACTTGAAATTTCTACTGTCTCTGCAAAGCCGAATAGAGACTCCACTGACGGAAGGGGGACACCAATGTTTAAAGACAGACTCAACTGTCGGAAGAGAGACTACGCTGTCGAAGGAGAGAGACTGCACTGTGTCAGGAGAAAGACTACACTGTCGAAGGAGTGAGACTCCACTGTCGGAAGAAAGACTCCACAGTCTAAAGAGACACTACACTTTTAGAAGTGTGATTCTACCCAGCAGACCAGCAAGCGAGCATTTTGCGAGACTATCGCAAAATTCTCACGAACGAGCTCGCATGTGAGCAAAGAACGTAAATCTTGTATTCGGCTCGCTAGAAATATTACAAAAGTATCGCAGAACGCTCGCTAACCTATTTCTTGCGACTATCGTAAACGAGACTTTCACTGCCACAAACTGAACGACATATGAATCATATTTCTATCTTTTCTTGATCCGATTGCGAGAGTTCTGTCGGGTTAAGTATCGCAGTTCACTCATTTGCGATATCGTTTGCGAGCGTTTGGTCTGCTGGGTAATGTGGGAAGAGAGACTAAAGTGTCGGAGGAGAGACAACACTGTCGTCAGAGGGACTTCACTGTCAAATAGAGACTCCACAGTCGGAAGATAGACTCCACTGTCAGAAGTGGGAGTCCACTGTCGGAAGAAAGACTTCACTGTGGGAAGAGAGACTCCACTGTCAGAAGATAGACTTCAGTGTCGAAAGACAGACTCCACTGTCGAAGGAGTGAGACTCCATTGTCGGAAGAGAGACTTTACTGTCGAAAGAAAGACTCCACCATCGTCAGAGAGACTCCAATGTTGGAAGACGGACTCAACTTTTGGAAGAGTATTCAGTAGAAAAATTATAAAATAAATTGATTTTATCACAAAGTGATTGTTTTAGTGACCTTTTTGATTGAAAATCATAGAACTTTTTAGGCAGGCTCAAGGTCATTAAGTTATGGTTTTGTCCATAACTTTTCTAAAACAAGACACGCACAACACCACAAAGGAGGCTGGTTGTAAATTGATTTTATTAAAAAGTTTCTTAAATATAAAAATAATTTTAAATTGAGTTTTATTTCTTGTCGATTAGCCCTATAATTTTTATAAGCAAAAGTAACAATCTGTTAGGTGATTATTCTACTCTCTGCAATGTGCTGGAACAATCAAGGGCATTCTTATCATCTTATCTTTGATGGAGAGCTAGAGTACAAATTGAATTGGGTTTTTTAATATAAAATATATTTTTTTATAGTTGCCTTGTTAGGCACTTGGCGAAATTAGTAAAAACTTAACCATTGATTTGTAAAAAATTTACATGTTACAGAAATTTTAAAAATTTACGTGTAATAAGCTTGGAAACCTGCTTCGAATGGAATCAATCGCATCCGCCGACTCGGTTGGCGACTCGAAAGGCGAAATTTCAAAATTTCGAGAAGATGTCCTGTTTAAATAGGTCTGCAAACCTTTAAAATTCTTCGAAAGCTTCGGTTCAGGTACTAGAACCCGTTGTAAAGAGCCGGCTTAAAAACTTTGTTAAACCTGTTGAATATTGTATAGTAAGGACAAAGGGGTCTACTATAGAAACAGTCATAAACAGAAATATGAACTGAACTCGAAACAGAGCCAAAAACGTTTGTTTTTTCGATATTTTGTTATAACTCTTCTTTTTTTAGAAATAATTATAATTTTATTTAACTTTATGGCTTTTCTTTTAACTTTAATTTTCTTTGTCACAATTTGTTTCCTTTTTTCTAGTACGAGCTACGCTTGGAGGCGACGCGTAACCGTAAAAACAACTATACCACCGTTGTGATCAATGTACGCGATGTAAACGATAGTCCACCGGTATTCGATCGTCAAACATATCGCACACAAATCACTGAGGAAGATGATCGAAATTTGCCCAAACGCATTTTGCAGGTGAGTTGTCCAAAGAGTATTGCCTACTTTTCAGCGCACAGCAAATTCTGCCATTTATTGTCGACCATGCAGCAGAAATTTAAATATTAACAACGCCACAACAACAGCATCACACACACACACACATACACACAATTTCAACAATTTGCATAAATAGCCAATGTACAGAAAATAAAGAGTGAGAAATTTAATACAACAAACATAAAGACAGGCCCCAATTTATATCGAGAAGTTCGCCGAGTCGAGCAATTCGGGCGTAAATACAAAATAAATACTCATTCATTAATAATAACGTGATAGTAGTGCCACGACCACCACATATATCTCCTGTGCCAGCGACTTTTATTTAAGTCATAACTTACAATAATAAAAAAACAGAGAAAAAAGGGAGGAAAAGCTTAAGAGATAATAACTGTGCGAATACTCTTTCTCAGAAATGAAAAGAGGAATGAAAGAAAGAGATTTAAAAGGTATGCGAAATTGATTTCACTCAACTTAAAACCAATTGATTAATATTTTTTTTACCACCCCAACCTCAGTTAAATTCTGCATTACCCCAACCCTCCATAGAGCTCTGCGATAAAAAATTTCACCAACTCGTTTTCATTTTTGAGTATAAATTAAAATTGCTCTGCTCAGCGGGCGTCGGCCTACCAACCAGCCACAACAACAACAGCGATATCGAATTTTTAATTACACATTTATGCTAAAGGAACAACAAAATATATGTACACATTGAGGAGGCGCCAAGTCAGAGGCTTTATGGCCATTGTGTTTCCCAATAATCGAGAACGGTTTGTTGCCTTCGACACCTTTTGGTGAAATTGATTTTGCTGCGTGTGAAAAAATGAAAAGCAAATATTTCAGGCTTGTGAAGAGCTTTTAAATTATGCGCAGCAAGTGTGCATTAGTATGCGTGTGCGATGTTGAAAGGACAATGGCCTGCAATCCCCCCTACGAAAGGCGGACAATAATAATGGGCACAATGACGGCACGTAGACAACTCTTTTGTCATATCAAATTGTGTTGAACATTTAACGTAAATTGTCGCATTGTGAATGGCTGGTAAGGAGACGGAGGGGGAAGCAAATATGGCAGGCACTTAACACGTGGCGTGTATTAAATGGACCAAAAAGGCAGCAACGGAAATCGCCCATCAAGTTTGCATGTAATTGTCAAGTGAAGTTTTATTTCTATTTTTTAGAAAATTTTCCAGGAAATATAATAGAAGGAAAAATAATGGGAGAAAGATAGAAATAACTGGGACTCCATCTATGGCTGGCTTTTGTTCTGTTTACGATTGCAGCTAAAAGCAGGAGCATAGCCCGTAATTTTCCTGTAGAACGCAACCGGATGGGCGGATTACGTTTGAATGTATGCACGTAAGGGCAAATGGTAGAGTGAACTTTTTATACTGAAATTTGACAAGCATTTTGTTCAAACTGTTGCTGAAAGTTTTAAGCCCAAGCTTGCCCCTGATTTCAAGTTTAAGACCGAGCTATTGGGATGAAAATAAAGCCATTTCGAATTTGCTTAAAAGCTGTAGACGTCACAGCGAATTGGGCATAGAAGGTATATTTTGAAATTTTTCCAAGAACCAAAACGCCACACAAGCTCAAATAAACAAATACATGTACGTTAATGATACAATAAGTCAATCTCCACTGCTTAGATTTTTAGGTTAAAGACGCACATAGCTCTGGCCCAACATTAGAGACTGATGTCTAGACTCCGGATTTTATGCAAAATCATATATTGATCGGTTGATGTTAAAAAACCAGCAAAAACTATAAGAGTTTAAATCGATTTACAGCTCAAAAAATTATTTTAAAATTTCAATAATTTTTTGGGCCAAAGAATTGGCAATAATGTGAGTGACACTTACAACATATATCAAACCCATTCAAATCGGCTAAGCGATTCTTAAGATAACCGAGTTTTTTGATTTATCTTTCTGCCCTTATAGCAGATATTCCAATAGCGTTAGAAGGATAAAAATTTGGAGAGTGAGTTACATTGATGGTGACAACAGATTTAATTTTGTGCTGATTGAATTGGGGGCAGTTTTTGTATGCTTATTCTGAAGCCCTTTGATTCAACCAAAATTAATTACCTTGGACTTAAGTTATTTCACAGCAGGCTTTCAAAATAAAACTTTTACATATGCCATCTTCTCCGTCAGTTTTTACAAACCACATTTGTAGGAAGCAGCCGGATCGAATGACTATAGCACTTAGCTGTCGATCGGCAGAAAAACTAGTTTTAGTAAGAAACCCTTTTTTGCTTTCAATGCAAAAGTTCCAAAGCCTCAAATTTATAATAATTCTATGCTATTTTTAAAATTTCCATAAGCTTGATGAAAATCGGACAACGATATAATATACAGCTGCCATAGAAGAGATAGGTCCGAAAAAAACGCTTACTAAGAAAAACTTTTATGTTTCAAACTTAATATTTATTAATATTATTTACTTTCCCATAATTCTGATAAGTTTGAGAAAAATCGGAAGACGGTAGCAAATAGCTGCCGTAGAAACCATCGGGCAAAAAAATAAGTTCGAGTGCGAAGAACTTTTTTGTTTTCAATGGTAGAGTCTTTATACTTTCAAGTGATGAATATAATCTGTTTCAACACAATTTTGGCGAGTTTGTTCCAAATCGAATAAATATATCGCTTAGCTGCCATATAAATAGAAGCAAGCAAATGGTTGTGGCGGTCCCAGTTCATCCTGCTCCAATCACAGATCCAGTTCCTCTAACTGGTTCACACATCACTAACATTTATCGATACACGATATAACACTCGCTCATTTAGTGTACATCTCTAACACATACACACACCATTTAATCTCTCCCCCATTGTGTTACACATCATATTAGAAATATCGTAGCTTTGCTGCTGTGCTGTTGAAAAATCATAGCACTCTAAAGTGAAAGAGACAATTTAGACAACAAATCAAAACTTCTTTTTGTTTTATAAGTATAGAAATAAAATAAAAAATTAATGCCCTTGCAATTAAAACAAAAGATGGAAAAATTATCAGATGTAAAAATGTGTATCAGAAGTCTATATTCAAAATGGGATGCCTGCAGCTCTTACCATTTCTGAGATCTGAACGTAATATGAATAGGAAGACGCACGTGGCTATATCGACTTGGCTGATATAAAATATTAATCGCAGATTCTTCCTTCTGTCTGTAACATACGAGCATTTCCTGAGTCACGCACGTAAAGCCCCAAATACAAATTTAGCTATATTGTTAAACTTAACAGACCATTCTACCTCTCAGACAATATTGAACCCATTATTTTAAGAGTTAAGACATTCCGTTTTTTGGGTCTCACACCTGTGGCTAGGATGAGGAAGCTGTGGTTTGGTGGAATACAGGTTCTTAAAATAATTAATTTTTGTAGGCAAAGTATTTAAAGTATCAAAGACACTACACATAGTAGATGCCGCGCCTCACACAAACTTTTTTATTTATCGTTTTGAAGCTTGTTCGCAGGGGCGCGTGGGGCACGAGCAAAGAAAGCTAAAAGCAAATCTTAGTTTCGGTTTTAATATTCCTTAACATCAATCCAAATGAGTTTCCCATTTTTACGAATAACTCCGGCGCATCAAGACAAATGAGGTTCACATTTTTATACCCGTTACTCGTAGAGTAAAAAGGGTATACTAAAGTCGTGCAAATGTATGTAACAGGCAGAAGGAAACATTTCCGACCATATAAAGTATATATATTCTTGATCAGCATCAACAGCCGAGTCGATTTAGCCTTGTCCGTCTGTCCGTTCGTCCGTCCGTCCGTCTGTCTGTATGAACACCTAAATCTCAGAGATGGTAAGAGATAGAGGTTTGACATGTATGGGACAAATGCTTCTTTTATCTGCACGCAGATCAAGTTTGTTTCAAATTTTGGCCACGCCCCCTCCCGCCCCCGCAATTTGGAAAAAAGTTGTATCTCCTACAGTTTTAAAGATAGAGGATTCGTACCTTCTAGAGATAATTAGTAATAAGCAAAAAAGTGAACCAAGCCCTCCCCGCTACCACCCTAAAAAAATGTTGCATACTTTTTGGATGGTCACACTAAGGTACGCTGGAACACTGTTAAACCTGTTTTTTCATGAGTAACGGGTATATCGAAGTCGGTTATAGCCGACTTTAACTTACGCTCTCGTTTCTACTAACGCCGGAGATTTCAATGGCGTTGAGAGATAGACTCTTATCTGTTGGAAGTAGGGTCTTGTGTTCGAATCCAGATGCCGACCAGATTTTTTTTATCGTTTGACTGAAAAGAAAGTTTTTCTTTCAAATTCATTTCTGCCTTCATCTATTGTTTTCGTCTATGCAACATCTGATTTTCCCGTTCCGAATTCGTGTGGCCCAGCGATATTGTTGTTGTCCATAAGGACGAATGAGCACCTCGGCTTACAGCAGTGCCGGCCAAAAAAAAAATTAAAAATGCAAGCAAAGGCAAAAAAAAATTGAGCTATGAAAAAAGTAGATCTTGCCTCAACCGGGGTTTGAACTCACAAATCAAATTAGAGGCAACTTGCCTACCTCCTGAGCTAACGCTCATCCGTAAGAAAAGCTGGTAGTTTTTTCAAACCCTGTCCAAACATAATTCAAAAGCTTGAGAACTCGAAGTTACTGTAGATTTGAATAGAAAACTGAAAAAAGACCATTCGGTATTGAAAGGAGTTCTAAGTAGTATTTGGAGTTCGAGGAACAGAGTTGAGCACTAACCTGGAACAAGTTTTACGAATGAGTTAAGACTTGAGAACTGTTAGTAAGGTGAACGAAGAATTAACAGCTTTAATGGGTATTTCATAATTTATAGAGTTTCTTCCGACCGGAGATGTTGTGGAGTTGTATTAAATGCAATGTGATCTTACTATGTATTTCTTCATTCATGCAAACAACTACATTGATCAATGTGAAAGGATAATTGCAGAATTTTATACTGTACTATTTCCGACACATTTTATATATTTTAACATATTTTCGACATATTTTTGTATAATAAAAAAATGCAAATGTATCATTTTTAACAGGATCTGCAATAAAATATATTGCCTAAATCCAAAATCTTCAGCGCAGAAATGAAGAAAACCAAAATTAAATCCGGGGTCTATTAATGAAACAAAACGGTTCGAGAAAACCACATTAGAAAACTCGGCAAGTCTTGATAGCTATCCGAATTGTATAAACAGCATGGGCGAATAAAGGGAACAAGCCTGATTAATTTATATAAATAAATGTAAACCATCATAATCTTTGGGTAATTTATGGCCTTTGGATGTTTCCAAACTCATTTTAATTTATACAGAGATTTTGTTTAGCTTTTTCGTTGTTCTTAACACAGAACATTATGTATCTGTTTTAGGTACCCTCAAGTTGTTTCAAAAAAGTATTGTGGTTGTCTTTCAAATTTATTAGACTTCACCTTAAGTATGATCAAAAAGATTTTAAAAAAGTAAAGTTTTGTCAAGTATTTCATTTGGGATTGCACTGATCGTACTTGAAATAAGTATTTTGTACTTGAATCAAGTATTTTTAAACTTTCCATACTATTGATTTTATTAATAATTGATTCAAATAGTGTAGCCAGAATATGGGATCCCAATGTTTCAAAACATTCGGTTTCATTTAAACCGAAAATCGTTTAACAGTTGGAATCTGAAGTGACATTCTTGCAGTTGTTACTTCAACTATTTTATATCGAATGAAAGAACAGACAAAATTTCGAATTCATTCGAATTCATACCAAAAATGCTTTTATAATTTTTAAATTTTGGGTTCGTTTCCATTCGGTTTGGACTTCGACTCCGAAAGGGTTTGCAATATTTTGGATATTTTCGATTTAAGTGATTTGATTCGTAAATCGAAATTGCGTATTATGCTCTAAAATGTTAACTTTTTTACATTTAAATTGTATTTCGATACAAGCGGTTCGCTATTTTACCGAAATATAAATATAAATATAAATAAATAAATAAATAATAAAATATAATATAAATAATTGCAGATCCTTGGTAACTGCCAACTTCATTTCTCGTACTTCTTAACCGAATTGTAAATTTTTTTCTGTTCTCCAAGACGTAAACTAAAACGTTTCTAAAGTTGAAAATGAGGCAAGTGTTTTGTAATCCAGCATTATTAAATATTAATTGCGTCCGTCTTAAGCCCCACGTTCACGATAAATTGCTTTCTTTATTAATTCATCAGTTAAATCTCCTTTATTTCATGTCACTGACTCACATCAGCTTCTCAGTTTCCCATTTACATTTACACAAAACAAAAGAAAAAGAAAAAACAACTTAAACGAGTACAGAGCAATAATTGCTTTTAATTGGCATGACAAGTGTTGGATGGCTCGTTTGTTTGTCTATCTATCAGATGGAGAAACAGAATTTGCATAGTTTACTTTGTTGGTGGAAGATCATTTAGCCACACGAATGGACATGGAAAACTGTTGTAACAGACTTAGGTGCTCATCCTGCATGAGCAAAACTTTGTCTAGAATTGTGCAAAGTGAAAAAGCAAATTGTAAACGAACAACAAACCGAAAAGAGGGTTTAGTAATAAAGAGAAGAAAATTGTGCAAATAATAGATTAAAGATCTCAGTCTGAATAGTCATAAGAGTATTAAATTTATAAGAACAAGATGCAAATAAATAACTGTCACTTATCCCCCAGTATCAATCCCCCCGGCACAACCTTAGATACCGCATCGGTTTGATAATCTCCCAAAAGCTAGTTGGCAATTTGCTTATGCCGCAACCCAAAAATATAGGCCTAATAAAATATTCCCTAGGCGTACCCAGTTTTCATTTACCAACCGCAACCGCAAAAAAAAAAATACAAATATAAAAAGAGAACCCCAAATCCGATTGAATAATTACATAAATCTCAATAGCATTAGCATTCTATTTTTTGTTGTTCTCCCCGCCATACACAATATTTTCTGGCTGGAAAATACAAAATCGAAGCATAAATTTACAAGCAAGCACGCCCATTGTCCAGATTTGCTCCCTTGGCCTTTATTGGACGTTTAAAGCTTTTCTTCCTTTTTTTTGCTCTCATTTCCATATTTGATTTATAGCCTCTTGCACTCTTTTTTGTGACTCTTAATTCCCAACGTTTTCTTTCATTCTTTTTGTTGCAGGTTACGGCCACTGATGGCGATGTAGATAGACCAATAAATATTGTATATTTCCTTACCGGTCAGGGCATTGATCCTGACAACCCAGCGAATAGTAAATTTGATATAAATCGCACAACCGGCGATATTTTTGTACTCAAGGTAAGTAGTTTGGTATTTAAGCATGAAAAGTAACATGAAATGACGGTTGAACCGGCGATGATGGCCCCCAAAGGTGAGCTTACAAATGGCGTGCATACACCCCCATTTCTTTTCCATTTTTTTGAAATTGTTGGGTGCTGCAGGGGGTATTCAGGGAGATGATTCCTGAGAGGAGCCGAGGGGGGTATGCGTTGCCAGCTTACAATTGAGCCACAGTTTATACACACAATGGCACAGTATATATACTGTGTGACAAGCGAACAGTTTAACATGCAAACAGAAGACATAATAATGTTTTTATACCCTTACAACCGGAAGAGTTGAGAAAACATTAAAAAGTGGGATTTTTGGGATCTTTTATAAAAATTGGAGTAAGAGCCTAAAAATGGCTTAAACTGAATTGAGGACTTGCACGTCTGAAGCTAAGTTCACACAGGCAAATAATTTGGACAAAATTTGATGAAAGTTTGGCTATATAGTTCAAATGGAGAAACTTTCCGGACATGTTTAATGAAATTTTTGGCGGATGAAACCAAAGTTTTAGTTTTAAAATCTGTAAAATCTTTAATCGTGACTATTTTAATTTAAATGTTGACAAACTATTTTCCTGTGTGAACTTTACCTAATAAATGAACGAGAAGAATTATAATGAGCATCTGTCTCTTCAGCAATGTCTGCAGATGTGTTGTGTTGTAGTATCAGTACTAGGCACATTCAATATTTTCCATTTTTGGTTCACTTATTAACAATAGAGACGTCACGGTATTTAGCAAACGTTTTTTTTTCCAGAGTGACAATATAAGCGCATTCATAAAAATACATATTTTGCTTAAACATTGATCAAAAAATTGTCATATCTCTCACAGTTTTTAGTGCGTTCCATGGTGTAATAATATAGGTTGAAACCGAGCGAGAGAACGGTCTCTCTGTTTGTAGGGCCATGGGTCAGTTCATTGTGAACATGGTGGAATTATCCCAGGTGGAGTCATTAAAGTAGGCTGCCTCTTTTTGGGGTTCCAGTTGAATGGTGAAAAACACTCAGTAGCAAAGGGAATGTCAACGTGCTCTCACATTTTCCTATCAACTGGTACCTCTCTCGCATGGTGAATTCCTGACGACACTACCGTGTTAATTATACCATGGTTGTGAACGCTTGAAGCGAAAGGTTATGTGCGGACAAATTTTTCTGTGTATTTGTATGTATGCGTGACTGTCTTGTTTTTGTTTTTTTGCCGGTTTTAGGGCCGTTTTCTCATGTTCCTGTTTTTGATCAAATCGAAATCCACCTAGATTTCGCAACTAGGTGGATTTTGTGCAATCGGTTGTCTCATGTAGATGTATTATGAATTCGGGCATTTGCGCCACGGTCACACCGGGAGGGCTGGAAAGGCACTAAAAGGGAGTTGGCAGCGCCTTGTCAATCGGCAAAAATTTGTTTTAACTATTGCGCGCCAATTTTAAAAAGTGAGCATGCATTTCACAGAGGAGGAGATGGATATTTTTTTTTGACGATTTGTTACTATGATGGGAGATTAAGCAATAGGTATATCAAATTATTTGCGTATGAAACTATAGCTTTTGTTTTAAATCCTGTAAAATCTTCAATCATCTCTATTTTAATCAAAACTTGGCTAAATTATCTGCCTGTGTGAACTTAGCTTAAGCAATGAACTAGGGAAATCAAAATGCGGATCTGTCTTTTTGGCTATGTCTGCAGGTGTCTTGCGTACAAAAGCCACATCCAATATTTTTCATTTTGGGTTTACTTTTAATCAATACAGACTTAACTGTTTTCAGCAGCAGTTGTTTTTTTATTTTAAATATTTTTCAGTGTGACCATATGTGTGCACACATAAAAATACATAATTTGGTTAAGCATGTACATGGTTTTGAAATACATGAGGATGAAGTTGATGGCAACGAAATCCATCTAGATGGCTAACCTTGAATATGAGAAAATCAAATACAGCAAATCCACCTAGATTTGCAAAAACAGCAACATGAGAAAACGGCCCTTAGTGTCAAATGTCAAGTTACTGTGTAATTTGCCGCAAATCCTTTGCGCGAAGCAACGTTCAGCTTATACGTGTTCCCAAAGACGTGGAAAGAAAAACCATTTGGAGAGAGTCTTTAGGCATTTGTATTAAGCGGGTATTCTAAAAGAAAGTCTTTCAACGATTTTTTGGGAAGAACCAGCTAAGAAACTTAAAAAACGGAGGAAAAAATGTTTTATGTAGTTCGGCAGATATTTCATATTGCTTATGTCTGCATACTGCTGCTCCTCGAGTATACAATCATTTGTATGCAAAGGGTTTCCCTTTGCCTTTGAAACTTTGGATGCTGTCATCGGGCTTATAAGCAAAACGTTGAGCTAAGCGAGGACGAAAAATTCTGTTACATTTTAAATTGTGCTATTAAACCAGGAACCGTAATCATTATAAGTGCTATTTTAAAAATCCCAACTAACTGATTACACAGTGTTACAGCGAAAATATACTATCGAAATGACCTACCCCACGCTGTAGAGCAGGTCGAGTATAGCATTTCCTCATACTTGGTTTTCTCCTAACACCCCCAAAATCTGAAGTTATGGTCCAAAAACCGCTTTTTGCTTTTGTACCTCACTTAAATAGATATAACTCGCGAATGGACCGTCCGATTGTTCATATCCTTATCAATTCCGGTAGCGACGAGAGGAATCTAATACATTTTAATCAATGGTTTGACTAATTTATCCCGATGGCTGAGAAATGCGGCTTACAGATCTGTCATTTTCCTTGTTTTTTGAGAAATTTGTACTTTGACCATCACTGGTTTTACTATTTTATTCTATGCGATTTTTTCTTAAAATTTATTATAAAAGCCCATTTAATTCTCCGTTGAACGGTTGTTGTCCCAATGAATTTGGATACCGTTTGACGAAGGTATGCGCGCATTTCTAAGTACACCTCGACAATCTAGTATTTTTTTTTAGTCTGCCATTATTTTTGACAACCTTAACATAGGTGCCCCCTACAAGTATGCTCTGTTTTCTTTGGAGCCAGATTCAAAAAATATTTTTAAATTCTTATATAAATATAAATTTTCATGTTTCACAATTTTTGGTCCAATAAATATGAGAAAGATGAATCGCTAGCATGGATCAATTTTTGACTGTGATATGCGACACTAACTCGCTTATTGTTTCATCAAAATAATTTTAAATTTTAATTTCATGTACAAGAGTATCTAACTCTGACTGGTGGATTTTGTAGAGTCTGCAGATGTGTTCTCCAACTTAAGCCAACCCCAAATGTTAACTGTGGGCTGTAAGGGTCTTCGGTGCCAAAGGCAAACGCCGGAAAGAATATATATTCTTAATCAGCACTAAGAGCCGAGTCGAAATAGTCATGTCCTTCTATCCACATGACCAGCGGTCTGTCTGTCAAAGACGGTAAGAGCTAGAGGTTTTCGACGCTAAGAAGGCATCATCTCCGACCACATAAAGTATATATGTATATTCTTGACCAGCATGACGAGCTGAGTCAATTAAGCCTGTCCGTCTGTCTGTTTCTACGCGAACATATAACTTAGAGCGCTCGTCACAAAAGCTGCCATAGAAATGATCGGCCGGAAAAATTGATTTTTCTATATATGCCCTCTTAAACTCTGTCGTTGTTAATCTTAAATATTTTAAATCTGATCTGAGAAGTTTGGTCGAAATCACTAACCGATGAAGCGAGCTTTTTCAAGAGTATTTAAACTTCGACACAGACGAGGTTAGCTTTGCTGAGTCTTCTGTTTTTAATATTGGCTCCCCCGCAAATTGGGAAATTCCTCATACGGGCATTAAAATGACGTATATAGTATTTATTTTCAATGGTTGACAAAATGCATGTCGAAGTTTCCTTTTTGGAAGTAAAGTTGTTACTAATATTTCGCCAGTCTTCAGCAATTTAACAGGTATCTTAGCAGCACTAGCTGCTTTTTGATTTTTGGACTTCTCTTTTGGCTCGATATTTGTATAACATATGCCTGACGGTCTCGCCCACTGCTATTACTGCCCACCAGTCCCTTCTGTTCCTCGCGAGCCCACTTTGCCTTTTCCTCCATATTCATCCGCCTTTGTCTAGTACGCCTTTTTTTCTGGATTTTCTTCATCCATCCGGTTGACATGTCCTAAACAGCGCAGGCTCTGTTGTTTTATGCGCTTGACTAGACTAGGATCCCCAAACAGCTCATACAGTTCGAGATTGATTCGGGTGCGGAATCCATCGCCAACTTTTAAAGGTCTATAAATCCTCCAAATGATTCTCTCTCTCGAAGACGCCGATCGCCGCCTCAGACGGACAGGCTTATTTGACTCAGCTCGTCATGCTGGTCAAGAATATACATATATACTTTATGCGCCGCAAACCCCTAGCTCTTACCGTCTTAGACAGACAGACCGCTGGACATGTGGATAGAAGGACATGACTATTTCGACTCGGCTCTTAGTGCTGATCAAGAATATATATTCTTTCTGGCGTTAACATTTAGAGTTGGCTTAAGTGGGAGAACACATCTGCAGACTCTACAAAATCCACCAGTCAGAGTTAGATCTAGACTCTTGTACATGAAATTAAAATTTAAAATTATTTTGATGAAACCATAAGCGAGTTAGAGTCGCAAATGACAGTCAAAAATTGATCCATGCTAGCGATTCACCTTTCTCATATTTATTGGACCAAAAATTGTGAAACATGAAATTTTATATTTATATAAGAATTTAAAAATATTATTTGAATCTGGCGCCAAAGAAAACAGAGCATACTTGTAGGGGGCACCTATGTTAAGGTTGTCAAAAAATATGTTGGCAGACTAAAAAAAAATACTAGATTGTCGAGGTGTACTTAGAAATGCGCGCATAACTTCGTCAAACGGTATCCAAATTCATTGGGACAACAACCGTTCAACGGAGAATTAAATGGGCTTTTATAATAAATTTTAAGAAAAAATCGCATAGAATAAAATAGTAAAACCAGTGATGGTCAAAGTACAAATTTCTCAAAAAACAAGGAAAATGACAGATCTGTAAGCCGCATTTCTCAGCCATCGGGATAAATTAGTCAAACCATTGATTAAAATGTATTAGATTCCTCTCGTCGCTACCGGAATTGATAAGGATATGAACAATCGGACGGTCCATTCGCGAGTTATATCTATTTAAGTGAGGTACAAAAGCAAAAAGCGGTTTTTGGACCATAACTTCAGATTTTGGGGGTGTTAGGAGAAAACCAAGTATGAGGAAATGCTATACTCGACTAGCCCAACAATATGTACTGGGTCTCGTGAAAAGTATGTTCAGATTTTTTTTTTTTGTAACACTGTGTTATTTATTTATTTGTACTATTTTGCTCATTTCGTAATGCTTATTTTTTTAGAGTTACTAAACAACTCGGGTTTTAATGATTACTGTCTGAGTGAAAAATAATACTTAAAAATAATGACCCTATTCAGCAGAACAACTTGATCCATGATCAAGTATAAATTTGCAAAAATCTTCCTACTAAACTTGAGTAATGCGGCATCATAATAGCCATTTGAAGTATCATGATACAGGTGCATGTATCAAAGAAATAGTATGCTACTTTAAAGTGATACTGCTCCCTCCAACAGCAAAAACTACTAGATGCAAAATTTTTTTCTGATATCTGCTCTGGGATCAATTATTCTGCTGAACAAGCCAAATGATTATTTTATGATTTATACTTTTTCGCTCAAAAATATCACTCAAGATGCTACTACGACCATTTAAAAAGAAACTGAAACAAAATAACTATATATTCTTAGAAAGTGAACCAAGGCGAACCTTTTTAAAACCAAAATTTGATAAAAAAAATCTTCCTCTAGAAGCGAAATTGGTGAACAATGTGATAGTGGCGATCTGACACCGGTTTTAATAGATGTCGACGAGATAAGACGTAAATATTATGACCAAGTATTCCAAATTTTGCTTAGTTATCAAGATATCCGCCCACGAAAGTATAAAATTTCACATGTAATTTTTGACAAGAAAAACAATTTCCTGGTCAACTAAAAAGGACACAATAAAAAAATTATTTAATTACCTTTACAAAAATAAAAATAAAAAAAT
This sequence comes from Lordiphosa stackelbergi, assembly GCA_018904235.1. Classification (NCBI taxonomy): domain Eukaryota; kingdom Metazoa; phylum Arthropoda; class Insecta; order Diptera; family Drosophilidae; genus Lordiphosa; species Lordiphosa stackelbergi. The sequence continues at coordinate 60,865 of JAEIFU010000956.1, forward strand.
AATGAAAATAATATAATAATTATAATCAATCTAAAAGTGAAATTTAAAACTAATAAATATAATAAAATTATGAGTTAAACTTAAAATTCTGGGTACTTAATTTTACGTTTAACTCCAAGCTTCATGCAGGCTTTTTGAATTGCATACATAAAGGAAACACGCCGCTGCATACCCTTCACATTGATCATTTGCGTCCGATGGATGCTTCAGCCAAGCAGTACAAGTACATTCTGGGTATTTAATTTTAAGTTTAACTCATACCTCTGACCCGGTGAGGGAAGATTGTTTAGCCAGTCCGGCAGGCTATGCCCCTACTCACAGCCAGGAGTGGTCAGAGATTTCCCCTAAGATAATTATAGAGAGACGTTTTTAGAGAGAAGAGAGAGAGTGAGATCTGTTGGGAGCAGGTGGTAAAGATCATTGTAATTTTGACATAAGATTCGAAATCGATTGTGCTGGGCACAATCAGTTGTGCATCTCGGCAAGATTAAAGGTAAATAGTTTCTAGTTGGCCTAGAACGGGGAACGGGGAAATTTAGGCGACCTAAAAGCTCTGTAGAGTCTATATCGCCGAGCTAATTAGCTTATGAAGAAAAGACACGCCTAAGACTGTTCTACAATTAGCTAACGACCGAAGGTCTATAAGCAAGAGCCTACTGGAGTACGATGGCAGACAAAGGTTAGGGTCCCAATTTAAGCCACGTAGGGCAAAAAGCAAGAATTGCTTCTGAACTGATTCAATACGATCTATATGCTTTTTTTTACTAAACGAACGAGCAGTATTCAAGTACAGGACGGACTAGAGCAGTGTATACAAGCTTTGTGGTATATGGATCATTAAATTCCTTAGACCAACGTTTATTGCATCCGAGTACACCATTTGCTCTATTAACAATAGAGGAGATATGAGGATTGAAACTCAATTTGGAGTCAAAAAGAATTCCAAGATCAACGACTGTAGAAATTCGTTCCAAGGGTTCATTGCCAATCGTATAGATAGCCAGCGAAGGCTTGCAACGATGGAAAATCATGAACTTGCACTTGGAGCAATTAACGTGTAAATGATTAATCAAGCACCAGGACTGCAAGGAGTTTAAATCGTCTTGCAATCTGATGAAATGCATCGGGTCATTGAAAAATAAAATAAGTTTTACATCATCGGCGTACATAAGTACCCGAGAATTCGAAATTATTGTGGAGAGATCATTAACAAAAAGAAGTAACAAAGACAGGCTTTGACGTATTAAAGCGTAACAGAACTTCTTGAGTTTAAATAGGACGAAATCCAAAGCAGAAAAGAGGAAGGAAATCCTAAACGATCAAGTTCAACGAGGAGAAGATCATGGTTCACAGAATCAAATGCTTTACTGAAATCGGTGTAGATGACTTCAGTTTGATTATTTAAAAGGTATCCATCGTTAACAATTGAGCTAAATTCAAGCAAAATGGTCATAGATGACCAACGCTTTGTAAATTCAAGCTGGAAAGGTGATAAAATGGATTTACAATAGTGCTGTGAGAATGTGTTTATAATTTGTTCAAATAATTTTGGAATAGCGGATAGTTTAGCTATACCCCTATAATTTGATATATCAGATTTCCCACCCTTTTTATACTCTGTACCGAAGGTACATAGAGTATATTAAGTTTGTGCAAAAGTATGTAACATGGAGAAGGAATCATTTCCGACCCTATAAAGTATATATATTCTTGATCAGCATCAACAGCCGAGTCGATATAGCCATGTCCGTCTGTCCGTCCGTCTGTCTGTCCGTCTGTCCGTCCGTTTGTACAAACAGATCTCAGAGATGGTAAGAGATAGAGGTTTGACATGTATGGGACAAATGCTTCTTATACTTTCAGGCAGATCAAGTTTATTTTCAATTTTTGCCACAACCCCTTCCGCCCCCGCAATTTTGAAAAAACGTCATATCTCCCACAGTTTTGTAGATAGATTCTCGAGTTATGAGCAAATAAGTGAATCACTCCCCGCCACCCCCCGCCTCCCACCACCCACCCTTTCACAACCAAAGCCGCACAATCTTAGAGAGAGAGGGAAAATGAGAGAGAGAGAAAATGAGAGAGAGAGAGAGGTACAGAGTATGTTATAGTCGGGCTTGACCGACTTTCTCACTTGTTATGAAAAAGATAGTGAAAGATTTGGAAAGATAGTAGATTCTAACGACAGATTAAAAAGCTTAAGCAATGGATTGCATAAAGAAATACAACACTCTTTGAGCACACAACTAGAAATTTTGTCCGGCCCAGGGGAGTATGAAGAATTAAGTGATTTCAAATAAGAAAGTAAGCAGCTTTCAGAAATTGAGGGAGCAGTTATCGAGTTACAAGAATAAATGTTATAAGGATAAGAATTATTGGTAAAGCGTGTAGAGAAATATGTAGATTGAAAGAAGTCGACGATTAGGTCGACGGCAGTGGAATCATTGTTAGCCTTTTGGTCACCCAAAAAAAAAATCAGAAGGTAAAGAAGAAGATCACGTTTACGGTTGACAAAGCCATAGAATTGTTTGGGGTCCTCTGCAAATTGAATTTTGCATCAGGCAAGATATTTCTTATAGCACTCAGCATTGAAAAGTTTAAAATTCGATTTTACAATTGAGTAATTAGAAAAGTCAACGGCAGAACCAGAACGTTTATACTTTTTGAAGCATCTAGACTTAATATTAACGACGCGGGAGGCAAAACGCTATTAGGAATACAGAAATCTTAAAGACAATTAGTGGAATTATATAAAAAAGGTGAAACAAAGAAGTCCAGTCTGTTGTACAAATAAGTTGATCAAGTAACGTAAAGTTTCCTTTACGAAAACAACGACGAGGATTATTAGAAATCATAACAGTTAAAGAGGTACGATATTTATACTATCTTCTTAATACTGTAAAGTTATATGAAAAATTTGTTAATTTCGCGGTTTTTGGACCATTTTAATAAAGGTTATAAAATCAGAGATCCTTAAAATCGGTTAGGGTTTTTGACGATTTCGACCTACTTCACACATTGTATGCTCGCAAAATAAATGTTACGCTTAACTGCACAATTGTAGAATGCATGCAAGGTGGCTTTGGACCTAATCTAGCTTTAATCAGTTGACGCCACATTGTTGCCACTCAATGAGCTGAAGTTAAGTTATAAACGAGAAGGTGCTACGAACCCTTTGAGCTACTTGAGTTTAGCATGATTGATCTAGTTGCTTTGTTGTGCTGATCTGAGCTGAATCATTTCAAACAGATCAAATAGCTTATGTCATGAGCTATAATGCAATGAATCAATAATTTTGTGAGCTATGAGTAGTTCGTAAATAGATCAAATCAGAAAAAAAGTCATGGGAAACTTTGATTCGATTCATGCAGGTCTCTACTAGATACTCAGTACTCGATTATCAGTTCTGCATGAAGAAGCGTGACGCTGAAATACTATTTTTACCCTGGAACAATCTTTTGTACCGAAATTACGAATGTTTCACCCAAAAAACATTAACCAAAGTTCGTAAAGCTCTCTACTCAGGCAATGCAGCAGCAGCCTATTTTTTAAAGTGTTATCATAGTAAGTTTCGTTTTGGCTCTTTTTTCAGCGGCATCATTTTATGAATAGTCCTGTTCAAAATATAAAACGGCCAAAGGGTTTGCCATTTTTTCTTTTTTCTTTCCTCGGTTATTTTTATACCCTTGGAGAGGGTATATTAAAATTGTCCAGATGTTTGTAACGCACAGAAGGAAGCATCTCCGACCACATAAAGTATATATATTCTTGATCAGCATGACGAGCTGAGTTGATATAGCCATGTCCGTCTGTCCGTCCGTCCGTCCGTCCGTCCGTCTGTTTCTATGCTATCTCCTCCGTCAGTTTTAAAGCTATCTTAACCAAACTTTGCACGAAGTCTTTTAGTATAAATACGCTGCACATTTGTCGGAACCGGCCGGATCGGATGACTATAGCATATAGCTGCCATAGGAACGATCGGTTGAAAAAGTAGTTTTAGTGAGAAAAACTTTTTTGTTTTCAATGCTATCGCTCCCAACCGTCGTATTTATAAGTTTTCTATGATTTCACATAATTTCACCGAAATTTATCAAAATCGGACTACTTTTTAGTATAGCTGCCATACAAAAGATAGGTCTAAAAAAAAATCTTAGTGAGAAAAACTTTTTTGTTTTCAATGCTATCACTCCCAACCCTCGTATTTATGAGTTCTTTATGCTTTCACATAATTTCAGCAAGTTTTATGCAAATCGGGCAACTATATAGTATAGCTGCCATACAAAAGATAGGTCTGAAAAAAAGTTTTAGTATGAAAAACTTTTTTGTTTTTGTTGTTGTCTCGCTCCCAAACTCGTTACTGATCAATATGATGTGCTAACACACAAAATTCTGTCAAGTCTGATCCAAATCGGATGACTATAGCATATAGCTGCCATAGGAATGATCGGTCGAAAAAATAGTTTTAGTGAGAAAAACTTTTTTGTTTTCAATGGTAGCGTGTTTGTACGTTTCAGTTATAAACATTATCTGTCTCCACACAATTTTAGAGAGTTTGATCAAAAGCGGATGAATATATCGTATAGCTGCCATATAAAAAACTGGCAGAAATATATCATGCTCCAAGGGTATATAAACTTCGGTCATTTTAAGCTTCATATTTGAATTTACTTTCCATATAAATTTATTTAATTCTTATCACATCCACCCGCCCACACTCGCGCGATATCATTTATTTTTAAAATATATATATATAATTATATTTTTATAGTTTAAAATTTTTATTACCATAACCCCATTAATTTTTTTTCTTATTTTATTAATTATAAAAAATACTTCAGACAAAGTCCATAAAACAGCGAGTAAAAGAGCCAGCACCTCTCACCCTCAGCAGAAAGAGGAGAAAATCCCCCTTCCATCTCTGGCGCTACTCGCATAAAATGTGCAAATGTTGCTGCCAGGCTTGCTTTATTTGTTTTATTATTGCTGTGGAGCGGCATGAGAGTGGGAGCTGGAGCTGGAGCTGGGGCTGGGGCAGTGGCAGCATGTGGCATTTGTGGTTTTGACGCTCTACACAACCACATGCAAATCGTTGTTATTGGTGTGCGTGGTCGCCTCGCATAAATGAGTGCAAAATGTTGGAAAGAAAGGGATGAAGGGGTGGGCGGAAAGTGTTGGGATGGTGGGGGAAACAGATATAGTTTAGCGAATTGAACGGTATACATCGGTATTTAATTTGTAATTGCGATTGGTTGGCGTGTCACGTGGCAGCAAAATGATTTTCACGTTTTTTTATACCCTTTGCAGAGAGGGTATAATTGTTTCGTTTTAGCATAAGACAATCACATATGAGATATTCTAACTAGTGGAGGTGGCGATACCAGTCTTGGTTAGCTTTTACACAGCCGTCACCTTCACCAAACGAACAGTGTTTCCAAAATTATGAATTTTGTTATCAAATTCTTGTGCTCTGTGAGAACTCAAAATTTAAAAATTGCCTTCAGCGACGAAGCTTGTTCTTGGCTCAATGGGTATGTCAACAAACAGAATTGCCGAAATTGGACTGAAGACTAGCCAGAGGCAGTTCAACTGCCAATGCAACTCCTAAAAAATGCTCTGTTCGGTAATGATTTAGACGCATTTTTTCAAAAATAATGAAAATCACAACACTCAATGACCTAAGCAAAAGATTACAAAACTTCTTTTGCCCCAAATGAAACCATAGGCAAATCGAGAGTCAAGTTTAAGAGATTAATTATACTATCAGGTATGTTCTCAAAATTCCACTTCCACGGCAACCTTCGAAAGTGGGAATTGATCTCGAGCGTTTCAACACCAAAACGAACAAGTTTTTCGTTTTTTGAAAATGCTTGTTAGTCGGTGGAATGAAAAGTACTGTTTCCACACGCTTTCCGCTGTTAGATGTACATAAAGTAAATTTTTCTTAATTTATGTGATCAATTTATAAATTGTTATGAAATTTAATTGGCATTCTAGTCTTAATTGATTTATAAAGACTTTTTTTTTTGTTTAATGTGTCCAGATTTTATTGTGCAAACAAAAACGAATAGTGAAACATAAAAGTCAGCCTCTCTCATTTCCGACTGTTCCATTTTCTTGATCGTTTCGCTTGGAATTCTGGTTTCTCCTTCTTCTCTATTATTTTCGCTTGTTCCAGTGGAATAAAAAAAAAAGTAAAAGGAGAGCCATTTCATTCGAAATTCAGAACACAAAACAAAACCCCGAAGCGGAATTGCGTTCGATTTACTTTTCAAAAATAAGTGGAATTGAGAACATGCCTGTATGTCACAAAATTTCAAGTGTTTTTGTATCCGCCAATTTTTAGCAATTGGATTCTAATGTGTGGAAATTTAAATCTGCCTGAGATATGTCAAAAGTAGAACGGTTTTTTGAGATGCAAATGCCATTTCTCTGGTTTTAGTCAATCAAGATATGTATAAACTGGGAACAAAATTAAAGATAATAAAATTATTTTTTAAAAACGACAGTTATTTAGTAATCCAATCATAAATGACGAAGTCATGCACTTCAAAGTTGGATTTTTTGATTGTTTTTCAATTTTTTTTTCCTTTTAAGTTTTTTTCAATCTTACCATAAAAATTGCTCAGGTCTCACATATTGACAGGATTGGGTAATCTCTTACGAACATTTTTTGCCCTTGATCATCAAAATGGGAAAAATACATTCACAATTAAGTAAACTTACCTTTTCTTGAGAACTAGACCATTATGCATGCTGGACACAATCAGCAAACTCTTCGAGAGAATAATTTGCAATCGCCTTGAGAACGAACTTTTGACCAGGCATCACCTCAGACTATCAGTTCGGCTTCAGAAAGGGTCGTAGCAAGATTGATGATCGTGATGCCACCGCTGGGAAAAAGATGGCAATGAGGGGACAAAAAGTACTGCCTAGTCACGACATTAGACGGTCAGAAATGCCTTAACTCTGCTAACTGGACCAAGATCCTTCAAGCACTTGTAAGGCTCCATACACCCAAAATACCTGGTGCAGCTGGTGGCCACTGACGGTAAACCGAACTGTATGATAGCCACGTCGGAAGGGCGGAAGACACATCGGGTCACAGGCGGCGTTCCACAGGCCCGGTTATAGGCCGATGTTGTGGAACGTAATGTACGACTGGTGGAGTTTTCCGCCTTAAACTAGCCGGCAACCCGGAGTGAAAATCATAGGTTTCGTACACGACATCGCCATTCCACGGCTGTCTAAGCTAAATCTAAGTGACGTAAAAGGCTAAAACCACTGAGGACTGTGGTAACAAGTCACTGAAACGGCTCCGACGAAACGGCGTAGAAACTGCCAGTGTGGAGAGTCGGAGAGCAACTGATAAGATCGATTTCGGAGGCTCATAAAGTACTTGGGGTGAAATGTTAGACCAGACTCAGCTTTAAAAGCCACTTGAGTACGTAGAAGAGAAGGCAGTTAAAGTATAATAATGCATTAACCGGCATAACGGCGAACATTGGCGGACCTCGACAGCGAAGCAGATGGCTGATCTGCAATGTGGTCAGATCAATCATACTATATGCATCGTCAATATGGGCCCCTTCGATGGCGGTCCATTCTTACAGCCGTGGATGTAAAGGCGCGTACAGAAGATGTGCCCTCCGTGTGATAAGTGGTTTCCGAACAGTGTCAGAGGACGCAGCACTAGTTCTCGCTGGAATGGCCCCTCTCGACCTACAGAAAGTAGAAGCCCTCCTACAGATGAGCCGCAACGGGAGTCTACAATGGCACAGTGGCAAACGAGGTGGATGTCTACTAACAACGGCAGCTAGACAAGGAAAAAACACGAACAAACCGACTTCTATTTGACGCAGCTACTAACGGGACATGGATGCTTTAAGTCCTATCTTTATAGGTTTAAGCACGAGACGGATCCGTTTTGCACACACTTGTGCGACACACTTTTTTGTGTGTCTGAGATTTTCTGCAGAACGGAAAGAGCTAAGTATAGGCATTGGGAGACCATTCACAGTCGTTGACTTGATGTAGCTTGATGGATATTCAGCTCGCAAACAACTGGAATGCAATTTGCACCGTGGCGCGCAGAAATCATCAAGACCTTTGCGTTGAAACATTACTTTCACACTGGGACAAGGGCCAATTTCAGTCGAAGAAGATAAACGTATAATTTCCGCCCCATGTCTAAAAGGACAAAAATTATTCCCTCCTCCGTTGCATATTAAGCTTGGTCTTCTTCAAGAACTTGTTAAAGCTTTTAACATAAAAAATGAAAATTTTGCGGCATTTGAATTTTTAAAACGACGATTCTCACAACTTTCTGGACGCCAAAATCAAAGAAGGCGTATTTCTGTGGGTCCATATATACAATAGAATACATAGAATTTTACTCGGCATTATCAGCAGTCGAGGCAAAAGCATGGGAATCATTTTGCGCAGTAGTGTCTAGTTTTCTAGGAAACAAAATAAGTGAGGATTACAAAGAAATTGTTAATGATTTATTGGAAAACTACAAAAAAATGATTTAGTATTAGTCTGTTTTTCATCGAGTTTTTAGTTTACCAAATTTATTTCTTTTTCCTTAGGATTTGTAACAGTTATAATTTTTAAAAATAAAATTATTTTTAACAGTTATTTTTATTATAAAAATTGAAATAACACTTATTTTTAATTTTTATTACTAAAAAATTGAAAATAAGAGTTATTTTTCAATTTTTATTTTAAAAATTGATAATAAAAATTGATTTGAAATATCTTTTAAACCAGGCGTCGTACTTAGAAGTAGACATATATCTGAGACTTATGTTTCAATACCTTTCCATTGATACATCACATGTCCTTGAAGGAACAATATTAAGGATAGCAACATTTTTTATTCATTCAGTGCTTCTTTTTATACATATCGCTCACTTACTTTAAGTCTCTCATAACTCAAACACGTAAGAAAGTTGGTCAAGCTCTGCAAAATTTAAAAGTTGTTCAGTGTTTCAGTCCCAGAGTTTATGTACGCAAGAAATTTTGACAACACTGCAGATGCAAACTGTAAACTGAACCAAAATAAACCAAACCGCTAATTCGTGCTCATAAAACCGAACTAAACCGGTGTCGTATTAA
>JAEIFU010000957.1:0-87994 GCA_018904235.1 Lordiphosa stackelbergi
AAACGGAACCGAACCGCTTTTTGAGCTCATGAACCGAACCGTAAACTGAACCGGTGAGTTTAAAAAAATGCTCAAAAACCGAAAAATAAAATGGTTCGGTTCGATTCATTTCAACTAGACATTGAGTTACCAAATTGATTATTTGGTAGAAATCATGTGTGCCCAACTGATCACGAAAAATATAGTAAAGATATATTTCTGGACCAATTAAACTCTACAAAATCAAACTTTAACATACTCACTACCACCAAAATTTGTTTATATATTATCATAATTGTTTGTTTTCTTTATATCCGTCCGATCGATCATTATCATCCAATCTTAACCACTAATTTGTCAAGTGGATAAATAATCTTAATTACTAAATATCTTTAGAAAACACACAAAACTGTGGGAGATATGAGGTTTTTTTTTAATTGCGTGGGAGAGAGGGGGCGTGGCAAAATTTGAAAATAAACTTGATCTGTCTTCAAGTATTAGAAATAATATATGCCCCATACATGCCAAACCTCTATCTCTTACCTTCTCTGAGATCTTTTCGTTCATACGGACAGACTGACGCTATATAGACTCGGCTGTCGAGGCTGATCAAGAATATATATAACTTAAAGGATCGGAAATTCCTTCTCCGATAGATACTTTTGCACAATATTACAGAATATACAGAGTATAAATACGTGGAATAGCAAGAGTTATAGAACACCAAATTTAGGACCCAAAATTGGAGCAGGCCAAGTCTAGAATTTGTTACCTCTACCAGGAATCAAACCTGCTATAAGAAGAAGGAAAAAAGGTAGCTAAATCTCATCTAATGTTAATATACAAGAAGATCTAAATCGTTAATGAAAAACATAACGGGTAAATCTTTGAACCCGAAAAGTAAAGACCAGTTGGAAATATAAGGACTAATTTCCAACAAAGTAAAATATCGTTGGTTAATTGCATTGAAGCGATTGATGGCGAAAAGCGTTAACCTAAAGATAAATATTGAATATTTATTAGGAAAATCAACTTAAGCAATTCCAGCCACACAGTGTCAGTAGAATAAGCATTTCCCATACGGAAACTTGATTTATAGAATCAGACATAAGAGGCAATATCGATGAAACTTTACTATAAGATATATTATTACTAAATCTTAACTAAAATTCCATCATATTGAACTAAATTTAAGTTCTTTAAACTCTATATATCTCCGTTGTTTTGAAATGTAATCAATCGAATGGAAATATCTTCATTAAATAACACAGTCTTAAAGATATCGTTATGTTATCAAACAAATTTTGAGCTTAATAAAAAGGAAATGTTTATTATATAATAACTAAAAACTTGACCAAACAACCCAAACCTAACCTAAATAATCTGACTAAGGGGCGATTTCTGTTTTCCCAGATAGCTGCTATGTGTCAGATAGTCATAAATTTTACACTGTTAATTGTTAGTTTATGTGACAGATAGCTCTATGTAGAAGATGTGAAATCGGCAACCCTAAAAAAATAAATTTGTTATAGTTTGATTATAATGAATACAGCGCAAACCGAACTGAAATCTAAATGGAAACCGGCGGTTCAGTAAAAAATTAAAATTTATCATTTAATTGAGAAATAGAAAAAGAAAGAGAAAGCCCCAAAACCATCAATTGAAATCAAAGGGCGAGTAAATGGGGGGACAAGGGAGTGCGTGTTGGCTCTCTTTTTGATCTCTCTTGTTTTTTTTTTATTCAACTTCATGTCAGCTCGACAAAGCTTAAGTAGCCCTGTAGATGTGAATCTGCAAAAGTCAGCAACGGCTGAATGTGTCCTTCCCTAAGTGCATCAGGTACCAGGTTCAATTCCCAGTCAAGTCTGAAAAATTGTGCTTTTCTGAACAACTTAAATCAAACGATTCAGGTGGAGTTAGTCGTTGAAGTTTGTTGTACAAGATATGCAAGATATTATTCTTACGTAATATATGAATGGGAGAAGCAGCAATCCAGGAGCTTCTTGCCCCTTCCCTTAAAATCCCAAGAGGTATGTCCACACGTTCCCTATTTTTCCCAAATATGAAGAATCCGCTCTAACCTGATCCAAAATCAATCAGATTGTTTTTATACCCCTGTTTTTATTAAAAATGGGAAAAAGGGGATCGTGAAGTTGTGCAAATGTATGTAACAGCCAGAAGGAAGCACCTCCGACCCCATAAAGTAAATATATTCTTGATCAGCTTCAACAGCCGAGTCGATTTAGCCATGTCCGTCTGTCTGTCTGTATGAACGCGTCGATCTCAGAGACTGTAACAGATAGAGCCACAATTTTTGGCATGTATGTAGCTGTATACTGTACCCACATCGAGTTTGTTTCAGATTTGGAAAATTCCTCCTCCTCCAACTTTTAACAGCGAAAAACTGTCTTTCTCTCTGTATAAACGGGTGGATCTCACAGACTATAAGAGGTGGAGCCACAAATTTTTGCATGTAGGTAGGTGCATACTGTACCCAGATCAAGTTTCTCCAGATTTGGCAAATTCCTCCTCCTCCTTCTTCTAACCGCGAAAAACTGTCAGAGCTACAATTTTTAAGCTTGAACCTAGTGACTTAATATATATTCAGTAAGGCCCAATATCTGTCTATTCTGTATACCACTATAAAATCCGAGCAAAAACACCGAAGATATGCAAGTGCGCCTTCCCATTTATTTAAATAAATTTTAAAATAAAAGGAGTTCAAAGCTATGGGAACCAAATTACTTGGAACAGGGTATTTTGCTGTCGGGGGACTCGACCGCAACACTCTTACTTGTTTCTAATTGAGTTTAATATGTTTTTGAAAACGGAACCAAATCAACTTAAATCAATTTCTTTAAAATTGAACAGTACAAACTTAATTTGAGTATTTTCGTTCTCATAAAACTGTTTTTGAGGTGAGTACATTGTACAAATGAGAAAAACCGTTCAAGCACTGTTTTTGGTAACTTTTGTGCTCATTTTGAGGACAATGTTCTCGGTTTTACCTCTGCGTAGTTTTATGGTGAAGACTTTCCTTAAGAACTTTTCCTTTTTTAAGCTGTAGAAAATAACGATATATAGATGTTTATTGAAAATTTTGATTTTTTCTATTATCGATATTAAATATTTGGAGAAATATCGACAACCCTACTCTAAGTTTCTAGTTCAACGTTGAAACATCTTCTGATATAAGGCCAAAGAGCACTTTTAAACCGTCTTACTTCTCAAAATTATATTTTTAAGATCCAATTGAGATTTTATTATTTCATTCTTACACAGCGAAAATAAAACTAATTACAAATGGCACATTGTAAATCCCACACTTCTATTATATGCTTATCTTTTTATACCCTTGAAAAGTGTATTATAAAATGGCCTGAATGTGCGATAGAAGGAAACATCTCCGACCACATAAAGTATATATATTCTTGATCAGCATGACGAGCCGAGTCGATTTAGGCATTGTCCGTCTGTCCGTCCGTCCGTCCGTCCGTCCGTCCGTCTGTCCGTCCGTCTGTATGAACTGCGTCGATCCTCAGAGTATGGTAAGAGATAGAGTTTGACGAATGTATGGGACAAATGCTTCACTTTTATCGGTACGCGGATCAAGTTTGTTTCAAACTTTGCACAGCCCGGGATCGTCCCGTTGCAATTTTTTGAAAAAAACGTTGCACGCTCCCACAGTTTTAAAGTTTTATAACGATTCGTAACCGAGAGATAGTTATTATTAACAACTATAAATGTATTTGCCATACAAAAGTTCGGTAAAAAAATCGGATGAACGGTTCAAAGTTATGAGCAAAAATGCAACACATAATCCCCCCACTCTAAAAATGTTGCTTACTCGGATGGTCACGCTCAAAGGGTAGGAGAAACTTTTTTGTTAAACATGTTTTTTTTCATGAGCTACGAGTTTGGTCGCAAGTCGTTAGAGCCGCTTAACGTACAAGCTGTCTATCTGTCCAGGGTATATCAAAACTTCGGTCCAGCCGAAGTTAGCTTGTCTTTTTGTTTTTTAATAAAATACTAATTTTTATTATACACCATCTGTCTCTTTCCTTCTCGCATTTTCTATTCATCTCTTACCTCTTATTGGAGTTTCGAAAATTAAAAATATATCCTTTTAATCTTTTCTAATATCATTTGACAAATTGATATTATTTACGGTTCAAATTAAACATTATAGTTTAGAAATGATGTGAAAAAATGATATTGGACAAAATGTCAAAATAACAAGCCCATATCGAATTGATATGGATTTTTTTTTTTTCTGTGTATAGATTAGATTTCCTTGATTTATAGAATATTATTGCAGCTGATTTAAGTTCTCATAATGAAAAAGAAAATGAAGAATATTTCAAACAAGTGCTCAAATTAGTTACTTCAAATGGAAGTACTTGTCGAATCTTGACTAATCTTCCAAATATATTTATTGACCTGCGATATGTCTGGCCCTCTGCAGACAATAGACAATCCATCAATTTGTTAGCAAATCTATCATAGTTGGCTCACGCTTGCGAGCTGTGGATTGTTTGTTGGCTGTTGGCTAATTTGTTGCATTTGTGTTTATGTTTGCCATCGGGAATCTATATATGTACAACCAGATTCCGGCCAGACGAATATCTGAAAAACAAATCTGCCAAAGATGTGTGGATGACGATGCCTAGAAATTTGTTTATTTATATAATTCCAGTCAAGCTCAATTAGAACACACGCGCACAGACCCATTCTGTGGTATAAATATCACTTTGGGGTGTGGACTGGCGATGGCGCTCTTTGGCCTGGGTGCTTTTAACTTTATTGATTTAAAAAAATGAAAAATTTATGTTTAAACAAAAATGCGCCATGCAGCCAAAAGTCATTGCATTGGCATTGGAAGCTGGGGAGCTGGCGCTTAGGCTGGCGCCACCACTTAAAAACAACATGAGCAAGAAGCTTGTGCGGACTTTCAAATGTAAATAAATAAACAAACAACAAACGCGAGCAGTACAAATTGAGGCAACAATTTGTGGCTTCTCCAGAACTAGAGCTAAATTGGGAAGGAAGTGGCCATGCCAAATGCAGGCGGTCGGCAAAAAGGCTTTTGAAGGCCCCACTCCAGGCGGACGGAAATAAGTTCACATAATCAAAAATACACGATGAATGCGAGCAATGCAACAATACAAATAAATTGCAATCATTCATCAAAAGAAAAACAGAACAAAACAAAAGACTTGGCCGGCAGTTTCCAGTTGCAGTTTTCAGTAGCAAGCGGCGGTTTCAATTGTTGCACCTTATTTGGGCAATTGGTTGGAGGACGACCACTGAGCTAAATTCACAGTGGTCCAGATACACATAAATATAAAAAATGTATGCATATTCTTAATTATGTTTAACATCAAGTTATCGGTTGGACAAGAATGACAAATTTACGATAATAAGATAAAGCAAAAAAATTTTTCGCTCAAAGCGTATGGCAAATCAAAATCTACGGTAATGCTAAGAAAATTTGACAAATGAATTCGCAATTGATTGTTTTTGCTAGGAGATCATTGCAACGCTGCGTGGGCTTTGTTAAAGGACATTGTACGCTAGCGGCGTCCCAAGCAACTCAAAGAAGCAGCGATGTAAAGTGGCTGTTAGCTCCACTCATGTTGTTTTTTGACCAAATTGTCGGCACAAGGAATGTGTGCGTATGCCATGCATATAAATAAATAAGTGCTGATTTTATTTTATATCTGCCTCCACTTGAATCTTTTACTGCAAGTAAGCATTAACCTAACACTGTCGAACCCTAGGTGCCTCCGTAACCGCTTTTACAAATCACATAAAAGCTATTGTAGCAACTATTGCATCATTAAAGGCCACCATAACTATTTGCTGTTAATTAGATTAAATTTTCCCGCCAAGCTATATTGGAAAACAGAACAACTAGAAGTGCGCACTATTTCGCACTTGCTATCGACCAAATAATGTGCAGAAATCTCGCACACTTTGTGCAAGTATCTGAGTACCAAGCGTTAGAATAAAAACTATTAAATATTACATACTTAGGACACTTTAATAATTTTGCCCGAAAGAGACAACACTTTTTTACAAATTCTACTTTTAAAGCTTGGCCTTCATTGACAACGTGCGTTGAACAATTTTATCTAAGGAGTATCCTGATCCTAATCGTTCTTAGGTTTTTAAGAAATTTGTTCATTAAAATGAGCCAACTTTGGTTTCAATTTGAGAGATAGCAACCAAAGTTGGCGAGTAAAGCGTTCAAAACTCATTTATCAAAATAAATGGGATCCAAAGCTCATTCTCGGAATTAAGAAATTAAGAAATTCGCTCTTGAATCAAGTATTTTCATCAGTGGAGTAGATAGCTTTTTTGCAATGGGGGGTGATGAAATGCAGAAATTTTTTTTTAGGTTTTTTTAGTTCTATTTATTGTTATCGGTAATAGTATAGTATTCCGGCCTTCTATCAGAAAATTCAAATAAGAAATTAAGAATTTTCATACAAAAACAATTTCAGGTTTCATCTATGGTTTCAATTTTAAATAAATTTGAAATATGCAGGTTTTGTATCAAATAAATAATGAGAAATAAATATTTGAACGACTTACTGCAAGAATATAAGGCAATTTCCTAGTACAAGGCCCCCTTAGCTCAAGAAATTTCTTTAATGGAGCCATGGTTTATTTTTAAATCTTCCAGGCCTGTTCCCATATCCGAATCCAATTAATCGGAATCGGTAAGAGTTGTGATTTCTAAGAAACTATTAAAGAATTCGGTTGAATCTTTTTGCCATCCAGAGGATCGAGTGAAGGTAATTGGGATTTTGAAGTTAAAAGTTGAATATTTACATATTTATTTTGAGATATCATCCTAACACTGGAATAACACAATCGTTTTTTTGGAGGGGTTTGATGGAAATAAAAACGGAAGCAGGCCTGTTTATCCTTAAATCAATATTTTAAAATTTTAATTTTAGCTCAAATGCTTTATACAGTCTAAAAAATGTTTGAAGTGCCGGGAAGACTGAGTGATCGTAAAAATGGATGATTCATAAAATAATTTTTGGTGACAAAGAAATTTTCAAAAACTCACACCCACACAAAACATAAAAAGGATCTCGCGGAATGTAAAGAGTGAACTGCCACGTTTGACCGCAGAAAAGAACAATACTTAAAAATTGTTTACAAATTCAGTTTCCACAATTATCAAAATCGGCAATCATGGCTAAATAGCCAAGCTTTCATCAAAATTTGGGCAAATTATTTGCCTGTGGGACCTGAGCTTGGAAAATGGGAATGGAAATTAAATTTTATTGTTAAAGCCCCGTACGCAGAACGACAGACATTTCCTTTCGTCAAAGTATTTCATATAATTGCAAACACCTTGGCTTTGCTCTACTACTCATGTGCTGTTACAATAGATAGTGTTTCCATCTATGTAAAATACTGTGACGAAAGGATTTTTCTGTCGTTCTGCGAACTAGGCTTAAGTCAGTACAAAATTGTTACTTTTATTATTTATTTGACGTCGGATGAATAGCGTATACCTATTTTTGTATAAAACCTAAATTTTTCAAATTTCATTTAAAGAAAATCATGTATGTACCAACCATGTACCCTGCGATTTTTTTGCAAGAAAATTCTTTATAAATCTCGATCTATCGAAGGAAATTTTGTACAAGTTTCTGAGAGAAGGTAGGAATTAGTATTCCTTACTATAACCTTATCTTGTTTATTTAATTATTTATTTTACAAAATTAAGTCAAGTGTTTAGATTTTTGCTCTGTTCATCTTCGATTTTGTCCCCTGTAAATCCGATTTGTAATGGGATCCACCAATGGGGGGTGGATTGATCATCTTGAAGAATCATTCTTCATTATTTGGTTATTTTCCGTGAAACGTTTGGATCCAAGAAATTCAGGATGTAATATAAAATAAAAAAATATATCAAGAAGTTCGCTTTTCTGATCAAAAATTTTCATTCTTACCGAAAATTCTTGAGGCAGATCAATCGTAACACGGACGGTTTATCCCTGGTTATTTTTGTGACGTAAAGATCATCGTTCGTCTAATCGACAAAGTGATTTTTCCAATTCGCTTTTAAAAATCTCATGCTTGAAAATAAAAAAAAAATTATATTTATATTCTTTTATTTATATATTTTTAGAAGAAATTAAAATCAAGTTACCATTTTTAAACTAATATTTCACAGCTCTCCACCTATTAGGTTTTTATACAAAACAAACATAAACGAGAAAGGCAAAGCTAACTTCGTCTGTACCGAAGTTTTGATACACTTGAAATAGCTTGTCACAACGATTAGCGACTTCAACCAAACTTAGCAGATCAGCTTAAAAGCATTACATATTACCAAAGACCAATATAATCTCTAAGATGCCCAGACAATGGTTTTGCATTATGCAGCTGTTTTTTTTTGGTGGCGCCGAAAATCGCGCTCTCTCCGCTCACACAAAGTTGAGAGCATAAAAATTTAAAAATAGAATGCACTTGCTTGTGTGAGTAATGCTTGAGAATACGTGTGCACACTTTCAGTCGTGGGCTGTCGCTGTATGCGTACAAAAACGTGGCTGACTCTAGAGCGCTCTCTCTCTCACTGGCTTCTGGACAAAATTTTCAAGAGAGCGAAAAGCCAGATGAAAAGCCAGGGGGAAAAAATCGTGTGCAAAAAAATCGTATGGCGTTACTCATCTTCATATTCTAATGTCTTTGATATTACCCATGACCGTGTTTGAGATCAGTAATATTGAGAATAAAACAGGTTTTCTCACCAAAACCCCTATTTCCGAACGAACATTTCTATGGCAACTACAAGAAGTAGTCATCCGATCCGGTCGGTTCCGACATATTAGCAGCGTGCAGCACAAAGAAGACTCTGTGCTAAGTTTCAGCTCGATAGCTCCAAAACTGAGGGACTAGTTCGCGTTGAAACAGACAGACGGACTGACAAAGCTTAATCGACTCAGCTCGTCATGATGATCAAGAATATATATACTTTATGTGGTCGGAGATGATTCCTTCTATGCGTTACAAACTTCTGGGCAAAATTATAATACACTTTTCAAGTGTATAACGAGAGCGTAAGTTAAAGTCGGCTCTAACCGACTTCGATATACCCGTTACTCATGAAAAAACATGTTTAACAGTGTTCCTGCGTTCCTTAGTGTGACCATCCGAAAAGTATGCAACATTTTTTTAGGGTGGTAGCGGGGGGGCTTGGTTCCTTTTTTGCTCATAACTTGAGAACCGTTCATCCGATCCTTATTATTTCTTCGGCAAATCGATTAATTGGATAAAAGAAGCATTTGTCCCATACATGTCAAACCTCTATCTCTTACCATCTCTGAGATCTAGGTGTTCATACAGACGGACGGACGGACAGACGGACAGGTCTAAATCGACTCGGCTGTTGATGCTGATCAAGAATATATATACTTTATATGGTCGGAAATGATTCCTTCTGACTGTTACATACATTTGCACGACTTTAGTATACCCTTTTACTCTACGAGTAACGGGTATAAAAATACCGATAACGGTATTTTCGTCTTTCATAGTAATACTTTTAATTAAAAAAGACAACGTTTTTGTAACGACAGCTTATATTTAAAGCAATAGGCACATGCATGATTTTATGGCGTTCGTTGTTTAGCAAGGGGAGAATATATTTGGGTTACGATTATGCAATTAATTTTTCAATATTTCATCGAAAATTAAAACCAAAAACGGACACAAATATTATCGTTCGTCGTTTCAACTACTCATAAGCATGAACAAAGACCATCCAGCGTTAAAAGCTCCATCCGTCCGACCCTTCAGCCCTCGACATAAATTCACTTTCTGTCTGTTTTTCTGTTCTTGTTACTCTGTAAAAATGCTTAAACGATTTAAGTTCTGTATTTTCTTTTGCACTTAATATAATCGAGATAAGTAAAGGGCGCTGATGCTTAAGTCGTTCACGGATTGATTTTGCAAAAAAGTATTGGAATACCGATGACTTCTTCATGGCTCTGACTCATTGCCTTTGCGGTGCAGTTTGATACTATAAGGTTTCTTCATTTGAAAATAGTTTAATTAATGGCGGACAGTTTCTATGTCAGGATCAGATTTGACATATTTTTGTTGGTCGCGTTTAGTTGGAGTTTGAGTGTTTCTTATTTCTAAATTGGAAAGTAATCAGATTTCGGTCAACAAAATGGAACCGTTCTCAAATCATTGACAGAACCAATTATACTTCGATTAGAGGAATTGATTATAAAGCTGCACTAAAGTACGAATTTTTCCTGCTCACTTGCCGGATTGGTGCTGATTTTGCAGAAAGCCTATCTGCTTTATGTTGTGGATGGTAAAATGACTTCGAGGCACTTTTTAAATAGAGGGACTTACACCTTTCTATCTTTCTATCTTTTCGCTTGAGTTAGTCTCTGACTTTTATTGGAAAAAACATGGTTACAAAAAATCACTTAGGCTGGCCAAATCTGGAGAAACATCATCATCTAACAACAGTTTGACAATCACTGGCAACCACTGTGCAGGGTTAGGGGCTTGTCTGTTTCCTACGAATTCACCGCTGGCTGTGGACACAGCTCGGCTGGCTCATAAAAGGAGGCACTCAACGATCAGGCATGACGAAATGGCAAGCGGCTTTTCGGCCACAAGGTACCAAGCTGAGCTGGACATCAAACCTGGCCTGATATGCAAATGTGTATCGCCGTGAGTGAAATAATGCGCTAAAGGCACAAAACGTCAGACGTCGTTGTCGCAGTTGTCGCACCGGATTTGCCTTTGTGTTTCAGCCGCAAAGTCAGATTTTTGTGAGGATGCCGCCTGCTGGCTGCCTCCCGGATTAGGCAGCTCCTGCTGGGCATCTAAAATTTGACTACTGAGGCGGTGGCTGCTTTCACTTTGGTACGCCTGCCTGTCCCGGCCTTTCTCTAAATATTTTGATAGCCTTCGCCTTCGCTCGCCTGTGTTTATGTGTGACATCTAACACGAGTGGTGGCCTGTGTGTGGTCCTCGCTGCCATATGCAAGTGAAAGCATTGCACTTGAGCCAACCATTAAGCAACGCCACGCCACCACCTACCGCAGTTTGTATAAACCCCCAGAAAAAACAACACACACAAATTAATACTAATAAAACCGAAAGACTGGGGCCACTGTTGGGCGATTTACGACTTCCTCAGCATCCTGCACCAATTGCCAGAGCCTTGGTGCATAGACAGATAGACATCTTGGAGTAGGGTCTGAAGGCTTTCAGTCAAATGAACTGGTTTTAATTGATGTGAGACTGTGGCTATGCCTCCCCAAACAAATTAGTCGTTAGCCCAAAAAGTCGCCAAATAATTTAGCGGAGAATGCAGCCAACAGAGAAGGAACAAAGGCCGCTGGAGCGCTGATCAGATTAAGTGCTTATAACATGGACATGACTCCATTGACCAGCCGCTGGGAGCGACAAAAGCGCAACTTAAACGGACGCCGACACATCGAAAACAAAGACAAAGGCTTGGGAGGCACTTTAGTCGGCAATTGTTGGAGCGCTACATTTAACAAGGCCAATGGCAGCTCATACCAGCGGTTCAGTTGGCCTAACACAGCAGCAAAACACAGATCTACCCAATTCCATCTCTCCATCTTAGTTGAGCGGTTGAAAGCTTCCCTCAATTGGCGAGCATTAAACGAGTACCGAACCGAACTGAACCTTAACTGCTCCAACAGTTGCACAGTGGCAAATTTTGAAGAATTTTAGTGGTAAAAACCCAAGAAATAATAGCTGTTGAAATATTAACAATTCCCAGTATATTGAAATAACTCTAGTGTGTTAGTTTGTACCGGAAATTGAGTTCAAAATCTTCATCGTTTTAATTGTAAAGCAGGGTTTGTCAGGAGAGAGGCCATAGGTGTTTGCTACGTTGTCCAGCACTTTTGAAAATCTTGCTTGCTCTCTTTAGCTTAGGCTACGCGTTTATATTGGTGTGAAAACAAAATGTGGTCGGCCCTGCGGCCAGGCGGACAATCGCTGTTTTATAGGCTAGGGACCGCAGGAAATCAAACAGCAGGGATAGATTTTTGGATCATATAAAACATCAACCCACCTTAGCTTCCAAAACCCATAGCATAATTTCAGTAGGCATTGTTCACCGCTGGAATCCTCAAAGCCTTTATTCCCCAAAAAAGTATTGGCAAATAAAGCCCGAAATTTTCAAGTGTTTTGAAGCGTAAAAGCAAACAAGACTGCTGATGAAAGAATTGTGGTAAGACATAGAACACCCCCACTGTTCAGCTTTATAATTCCAAATATATTGTAATTAATCTATGTTGATTTGATTATATGTGAACTATGTTAATCGCAGGTCGCTAAAACCATATTGGCCTAAAGAAAATCAAGATCGAAAATTCATACTTGGATCAAGATTGGATCAAGACTCTTTCTTTTATTCTGAATCAAGCAAAAAATTATCAATATTTTCCCCAGATGTACTTTCAAAAATATTTAAAAATATATTAAAAATTTTAGATACATTCAATGTTTATGTGATAATTTGTACAGTCTTTAAAGTCGCAATCCTCCACTGTGCCTCGTCGCCACATGATGCCTGCCCACTCCTGTCACATTTTGGCCATTGTTCTCCGTCCAAGACTGGAAGCAGCCAAAATGCTGCTGCTGCCAACAAAAAAAAAATGTCAATATTCTGATTCCACGAAACGAACGCATCCCAGCTCCCCAATCCCTGGCGAACTGATGTCGCAGTGTCTGCCAAAACGACATCCAGTCCATCTTGGCCAGCAGCTTAGTTGCATTTACTTCCACATCCACATGCATCCTGCGTAATTCAGTTGCAGTTTTGGTTCTATTGTGTGTGTGTGTGTGACTGTACTTCAAAATGGCGCTCATCAGTTTGGGCCATGGTTCAATCTCGCCTGGGACACAAAAGCCGACCGACCAACGGCGGCTGATCAAAAAGCTTGGCTCATGGCTCACACAGTTGAATGGGCTTTTGTGCTGGGGGAAGTAAGTTGGCGAAGCGGCTATAATGCGCTTGGATATGCAAATTGCATTGAAATTTGAATTCAATTCAAAAGGCCGTTGCCCATCGGCTGGTTGGATTGGGGGATTGGCATTTGGGCCCGTTGATTGCGCGCCGGTTGCCAATTTGAAAGAAATCAAAAACTCTGCCGCCATCGTTCTGATGCTGTTGCCAAATTACGCAACTTGCCGAGAACCGAGGCCTTGTTTTTTTTTTTTGTTTTTTGACCACAAAGGAGTTTACAGCTGCCGCTGAAATCGGTAGCCACTGGCGGGGATTTGCATAGTGCACCGGCTGGTACCAACAAAAAAAATGAGCCTCTTAATAGCCGCCGACAGTTACAAAGTGCCTGGCAATTGTGGCAAATACCAACCGCAACTCCAATCTTAGTTGAGAGTAGCACATGGGCGTGTTGGCTTGGGGGCGTCTTTTGGCTGTGCTGTTTGGCTTTCAATTTGCCATCGCAATGGCTACACCTCTGGGCGTTGGTGCAATCATAATTGCAACAAGTAGACACCGACTCGGCAAGATTGGAGGTCAATTCGGAACAGTGTGGGATTATCTATATTATGAATATTGCATTGCAATGTTGGCGTTTAACCAAAAAAGGGTTTTAAGCGGTACCAGGACTCTTCGCTCCGGATATACAATAAGAAACGAGAGCGTAAAGAAAAGTCGGCCCAAACCGAATTCAGGGCAAAATTTACATCAATTAACAGAGCGTTAACATTGATGTTTGCAGATTCGCATGCCGCCCCCAAAATTTATGGAATTGTAGATATCGATATCGAATATAATTGCGATATCGATATTTCAAAAACAGTGGTTTCCAGTGGGTTTTTGCATTGGGGGATGATGCAATCGAACTTTTATAAATTTTTAATTTTGTGGGTCTTTAAAACTTTGTAAATATGTATATTTAGTTATTTCTTATACAAATTGAACTGAAGTTTAATCGATTTTTTCTCTGTTTATCTAGTAATTTGTTCTGCTTAATTCCGATTTTTGAATTCATCGGGGGTGGGGGGGGGGGTGGGGGGGGGGGGGGGGATCACCTTAACCTCCCTATCTCAGCCACTGGTGGTTTCTGTTCAACAAACTTGATCTGCATTCAGAATCTTGGAGTCTGGATCTAAATTAAATGCCTTAGCTCGTATTGTCTCTAAGTTCAGACAATTCGACTAGCGGCAGCAAACTTTATTTTTGTTATAGCTTGACCAATAAATGGCTCCACTTCTTGATTTGAACCAAGGATGTCGAAAACATTACCGAAATATCGATATTATTGCACAAAATTACGAATATCATTATCGCATATTTTTCCGAGGCGATATATCGGAAATCAAATATTTTTGGTGATATTTTTATTTTAGCCTTCGGTCAGATACGAATAACTTTTTCTTGTGCTCTGGACATGTAAATCAAAATGTTTAAAAAGCTATTTTATTATTTGCCAAATCGCTCGAATATTTTCGCCATGCCACCGAACTTCAAGCGATTTTATTTTTTAAGCTTGTTCACAAACCCTTTCGAACTTAACTGCGAAGGGTAGACGCACCGCAAGGAAAACTAGATTAAGCCTTCTATGCGTGTTTTATTAATATTTTGAATGTAAGCTATTTGGTTAGTTCTTTTTTAAGCAGAGATTAAAACCGAAACGAATAACGGTTTGGGTTACGGTTACTGTTTTGGCCGATCGCTTTTTTCCGGTTACGGTTATATTACGGTTATGAGATATGGGTTACGGTTAGGGTTACGGTTATTAGCCCTATTCTGTTTCGGCTTTCGATTTCGGTTACGGTTATTAGTATGAAATATTACTTTGACAAATCTTGCCCCATTTGGAATTTCATTTATTCAGTAAATATACTTTGTTCAAATTTATAATACGGAATTTTGACCAAGAAACTACTCAATTCGCAGAAGAATCGCGTTTAGTTCAACTAATTAGATAAGTATATATTTTTGAACATTGAATAAATAGTACATCGTTAAAGTAACTGTCTATACAAAGTTTATTACAAAATACATAAAAAGAAAAACAGACTTGACTACACAGTCGCACAATAAAAAAAAATGAACGTAGTTTTCAACTTGGTTTCTGAACAAACCCGTCTGTTGAACTATACCGAGTAAATTAGTTAATCGTTACTTAAATTGCAGGCACTTCCTAGTTATGCCAGCCCATTAGCAACAGTACGGCGCATAATAAAAAAAGCAGCCAACTTTAGTGATAAACTAATAAGTATGTAAAATGTTCATTGTACTTGTGAAGGAAAAACCGAAATTAACCCATATATTTGTTTAGGTTACGGTAATGATAACCGGTTTTGTAAATAAAGGTTATACGGTTACGGTTATAAGACAAATTTTTTTTTCGGTTATGGTTTTTTTTAAAGTTTTTACGGTTTTTTTTTTTGGTAACACAAAACTTAATTTTCTTCAACTGAGATAATTTTCTTTTTTTTCCCACACAAAGTATTCAAATTTTTCGCACGCCAATAAAAAATGATGCCTTGCAACTCTAGCTGCTGCACGGTTACGGAACGGCGAACGAAAATGTAAGCTGAGGATTTGCTTTAATTCAAGAAATGCCTCACACACCACAGACGGCAATCGACGATTAAGGGAAGAAGCGAATCCGCAATGAGTTGCCTACGGTGCAGCCGTCTTGGATCCGCATCTGACCTTTCTAAATCAGAAGATATACGTAGGCAAGATTGAACGGCTAAACGATGCTGTGCTTGACAAATAATAAATAATAATATTATATGAATAATAAAATATTCCATTCAAGCAATCGGAGGAAAGATTGGCCTGACTAAAAGTCAGTTCTTTCCAGGCTGCATCCGCAACTTCCCTTTCGCCGATTGTGAGCTTATGCTTGATGCTTCATAAAAGCCAAGCCAATTTCGCTCAGAACAACTGTTCGATGCTTTCCCCTTTATAATTAATTATAATTATTTATTATTAAATACTTTTGGCGTCGGCGTAGCCACTTTATTCAACTCAGATTGGCAGCAATCGATGTACAAATTGCACAATACTTAAGTAAAAGATCAACGGCTATTGTATACACTTTAAAACTAAATTCGATTAATTTCGAAATTGAAATGTTAAAAGGTGGCACCACTGTAATTCTACCGATTTTATTGAGTTGCAGTGAATGACCAATTTCACTAGCGATTTAACTAGCGATTTTATGTAGATTATTAACAAATTGAACACCCTTCAAGAACTAATAACCGTATTTTCATCAAAATGCATATTAAGGGCTAATTTAAGCAAATCGCCGACCCAAGAGTAAGCGATTTGCAAATCACTTGAATACAGGCTCTGTGGCAGGGCGAAATCAAATTCGAGCGAGTTTAGAGCGAAAGTGAATTCTGTGGCACCCCTGTATATAGGGGAAAATGGGTGGTTCTTAGCCACTAGAGGTTGTGAGCCACGCAATTATTGGCCATAGAAAAATAAACTTACAACTTTTTGTTAATGTCAAGTGTCTCCCTTCTTATTACCCAACTTTTGGCAAGCAACCTATTAGTCAACACGTTCTTAGAGTTTGTGCATCAGAACGCGACGGACGGACAGACGGTCAGACGGACATGGCTGTATCAACTCAGCTCGTCACGCTGATCAAGAATATATATATACTTTATGTGGTCAGAGATGCTTCCTTCTGTGCGTTACAAACATCCGGACAATTTTAATATACCCTCTCCAAGGGTATAAAAAGTTTTTCTCACTAAAACTATTTTTTCGACCGATCATTCCTATGGCTGCTATACGCCATATTCTTCCGATTTGGATCAGACTTGACAGAATTATGTGTTAGCATATCATATTGATCAGTAACGAGTTTGGGAGCGATAGCATTGAAAACAAAAAAGTTTTTCTTACTAAAACTTTTTTCAGACCTATCTTTTGTATGGCAGCTATCCTATATAGTTGCCCGATTTGCAAAAAACTTGCTGAAATTATGTGAAAGCATAAATAACTCATAAATACGAGGGTTGGGAGCGATAGCATTGAAAACAAAAAAGTTTTTTTCACTAGAACTACACTTTCAACCGATCGTTCCTTGGCAGCTATATGCTATAGCCATCCGATCCGGCCGGTTCCGACAAATGTGCAGCGTATTTGTACCAAAAGACTTCTCAAAGCTTTAAAACTACATAGAAACAGACGGACAGACGGAGGGACAGACGGACATGGCTATATCAACTCAGCTCGTCATGCTGATCAAGAATATATATACTTTATGTGGTCGGAGATGCTCCCTTCTGTGCGTTATAAACATCTGGACAATTTTAATATACCCTCTTCAAGGGTATTAAAAGGCAAACAAAAGAATAGCCACCAGCAAAAAGTGATCGTATATAAAAGAAAACAAGCCCGCTGTCTGACGAAATCTGTTCTCACTTTTCATTAATATTTCTTAATTAAGAGAATGATAAAAGTTGTACATTTTTCCTTTTAATAAAGAGTAACGGCTTAAAAACACGAATTTTAAATATTTTAATGGGTGGCTCACAACCCCCACAAATTTTCGAAATGTCAATAAACACTTTTATACCCGTTACTCGTAGAGTAAAAAGGGTATACTAAAGTCGTGCAAATGTATGTAACAGGCAGAAGGAATCATTTCCGACCTTATAAAGTATATATATTCTTGATCAGCATCAACAGCCGAGACTATATAGACTTGTCCGTCTGTCCGTCTGTCTGTATGAACACCTAGATCTCAGAGATGGTAAGAGATAGAGGTTTGACATGTACGGGACAAATGCTTCTTTTATCTGCACGCAGATCAAGTTTGTTTCAAATTTTGGCCACGCCCCCTCCCGCCCCCGCAATTTGGAAAAATGTTATATCTCCTACAGTTTTAAAGATAGACGATTCGTACCTTCTAGAGATAGTTAGTAATTAGCAAAATGAATCGATTTGCCGAAGAAATGATAAAGATCGGATGAACGGGTCCTCAAGTTATGAGCAAAAAAGTGAACCACGCCTCCCCGCTACCACCCTCCCACCCTAAAAAAATGTTGCATACTTTTTGGATGGTCACACTCAGGAACGCAGGAACACTGTTAAACATGTTTTTTCATGAGTAACGGGTATATCGAAGTCGGTAAGAGCCGACTTTAACTTACGCTCTCGTTTTTTCTATATATAATAAGAAAACCCCAAAAATTCGTATTTTAAAACTACACTGAGAAAAAAAGGATAGTTTTGATGATTCTCAGGATATTTTCGGTATCCATGTGGACTGGATAGTTTAGTATCCTTTTTTGGGATCCATTGCATATTTAAGAAATCGATTTATTTTCGCTTAAAAAGGATATATCAGAAATAAAATATTTCATTGATCTTTATTCTTCATCCAAAGGAGCTGAAAATGTGAAAAGGATATTTAAAAAAATGGATCTTAATGTTGATACGAATTATTCGAATATCCTTTTTTTTTTTTTTTTTTTTATATTGAGAAAAGTCCAAAAGCGTCCGGATCGGATAACTATTGCAGATATAAAAGTAGTTCTAGTGAAAAAAAACCTTATTGTTTTCAATGGTTGAGCGTCTTTATACTTTACAGTTATGAATACTATCAGTTTCAAGACAATTTTGGAGATTTTGATCAGAAACGGATGAATACAAACAGGCAATTATATATCATGCTCCAAGGGCATATAAACTTCTGCTGATGTCTTGTAATAATCTTCTCTTCACTTTGCATGGCCGTAATTGGGTCCAGGGTTGCAAAGTGATTTCAGATCTAGTTTGGTTTAAGTGTTTTATTTTGTCCTTCGAACCTGACTATGCCCGACTTAACCGGTCACCTTCACCAGCTATTGGCGCCAGCCATGAAGTAACTAGCCATGAAAAAGCAAGAAAAAGAAAGAGATTGAGAGAAGCTTGGCTTGGCGCTTTGGGGCGGTATTGCCAATTTTACATTATATTTACATTTTACAATGCTTATAGAACATCTTTGATAAAAATGTAAGATATGTTTCAGTGTGAATAGTCTATAAGAAATAATGATGAAGGTAAAGATTTAAGGCAGCTGCACTCTCTCTTTCTTTCTCTCTTTACATCAATCTTACAAAATAAAATGCCCCTGTTTCTGTTTCGGTACTGCAAACCGGTTATGTTAGTAAAGGATACGGTTATAGGAAAACATTTTTTTGCTGTTACGGTTTCGGTTACAAATTTTAAAGTGTTTTTAGCGGTTAAAGGTTACGATTTTAGTTTCTGCTCGACACAATTTGTTTCCTTTTTCCTATAATTTTTTCATTCTTTCTCAAAGGAGCTGTTGGAGTTCCTAAGGTAGTGGTCATCAGCATAGTGTGCTGATGATGGTAAGCAGTTGTTGAAATACTTTGTTGATTATAGCTATAAAAATGTAAGAGACTCATAAGAAATTGTATAACAGTTAAAGCAAAGAACTAAAGACATTACATTGAAGTAATCCCTTCTAGCTGTGAGAAGCTTGGCTTGGCCCCGTTGGAGGAGCTGCAGAGCCAATTTCACATTTACAATCCCTTCAAGCTAATTTAGCCAATGTCTATTAGATTCAAGGATAAGCCAATGGCTTAGACTTCATGGAAATTCACTTCAATCAAACATATATTTTATTATCAGCATGAAAACCCCTTTGAGTCCTGCTCCAGACATGGGCAAACAAAACACACATCTTGCCTGTCACGCCAACGACGAAGAGCCACTCGTTTGATTGTGTGAATGCGATTGCAAAGCTTTTCACGTTAGTGGACCGTATGTGGCGGATATGAAACATATCTCCGGTTAGCAGGCAGGACATTTCCGTTGGCTCAACCCGCCTCCGTCCAGCTGTCATAAATCCCATGTTCGAGAGTTGGGATTTGTGGCAGGATATTGCCACCGCTAGCCGCTCAACTGTGTAACCGTTTTGATGGGCATTTGAATGCAGCCGCCTGTCATTTAGTTGGGAACAACCGATGCGAATATGAGGCTATTTCAATTGAGACACCGACACCTGACACTTAAGCGCCGAAGGCGTTCGCCTGACAAATGAGACAAAGTGACACAAGTCAATCACAGCCACGAAAATGCGAGGCGCTTATAAATTTCATTCGATTGGCCGGGGACTTCGGCCCAATTTACTGCCCACTAAACTACAAAACACTTGGAACTCCGTTGGCCCCTTGGGGCCGAAATGTATTTAAATGAATTCCGCCAGCGGACCGAACCAATGTGATGGACGCATTTAAAATGTCAATACGCATCGGCATCAGGGTCTGGCCCAAAGACAACGTCTTGGCCTGCCAGGGCCAATGCGGCGCGTAAGCTTGAAGTCATTGAAGTGGCGGAGACAATGAATCCTGTCAAATCAAAGTAACGCAACGAGCGCAGAGCGAGCGCGCTGGCAAAAGGGAAATGCAGATAAGATGGTGGGCAAAACCAGGTGAAGCACTCAGGATGCCCAAATCCATTAGAGTTAAATAAATTTGGATTTTGAATTCAATTTGTGCGACCAGCTAAGCAGAGAGCACAGAGGAGGGTGGGCGCAGGCAGCCCTCGTCCACTGGCTTACAGTGGTATCAAATGTATAGCTTTTAGTATCATTCCGACACCACTGTGCCGCGGCGGCGGCGGCGGCGACAACTGATGAGTGAATGCAAAGAATTTGAATATTGTGCCGCTGCGGCCGTTGACATAAATCGCCAATGACAGCAAACATCGCCTCCTTTTGGCCTCAAACACGCAACGCCAAACCGATGGCGATGGGAGGACGAGCACGACATAGTCCTCAGAACACGACAGACAACTGTAATCCGCTATTGTGCACAAAGCCGCGCCAGACCAGAATGATGGGCTCTTGGGTCCGTTTTGGCCTGTCAGCGAGCTCGTCAAAATCAATTCTAATCGATTTGGGACACTTTGACAGCGTTTATTGGCAGCTTGCGCGTGGCCGCCATACCCAGCACCTACCAAACACCTACCAAAATATTTGTGCTGGCCAGCCGAAATGTCAACAACATTTTGGCTTAAATGGCAAACAAGAACAAGGCAGCCGAGCGGCAGAGCGGCAGCATTATCATTATCTCAATGGAAGCTGATTGAAAACAGATAATTAAAATCTTCTAATTAGGCGGCATGTTCACGCACACACACACACACACACCACTCCATACGCGCGTGTGTGTGTGTGTTACCTTAACCACTGTCGGCTGTCAGAGAAAACAAGTTCATAAATCTTGCGTCCAACAAATCGTTTTGCAACATGAAAGAACATTACAAACTATAAGAAGGGGCCAACAAAAACAAAAGACAACAACAAGGAAGAAAAAAAAAACTGTCCCAACAGGGATATCCCCTGCTTCGCTTCTGGACTTGGGCTTTGGTGGGAACCAGGCATCACGATTTTATGCTTCTGTAGCGACTTATCGCATATGGTTCGATTCGGCTGATATAACTCAAACTTTGTCGTATTTTACTCTGATTTGAAAATCTGTACGTACTTTTATTTATATTGTAGCTCTAAATAAACTCTTTTGTGTTTGACGCACCAAGGGAAAATTTTGTTTTTTCCCTTATCTTCATGTAGGAGGAGTAAATTAACTTTAATTATTATTGATTGGAGTGGCGCATGTAAATCAGAAAGTTGAGTTGCAGATTGGAAACTTAACTTAAGTGTGAACGAACTAGGAATACCCTAAGTTAATAGCAAAGAAGCTGCAGGATGCTTACATGATCTTTCTTAACATTTTGTGGCCTACTTTCAGGCATTGACTTTAGCATATACCACAACCAACGCCTCTAGTTATCAGTTTAAATGACATTGAAATTTAGTTAGGGTCTTGACTAGAATTTGCAGCAAAGACACAAACCCGCTTGAAGAAGGCGAACAAGGCAGTCACAGTTTTAGAGTCACTTGACTGAAGTATAAGAAGTTTTAGAGTAAGTGCTCTGCAAAAAAGCAAATAAGAAAAAAGAAACAAAAAGGAAATAATTAATATAATAATAAATAATAATCTTTATTTTTCTTATTTTAACTTTGCAACTGACTGCAGCACAATGTACTTATGATAACATTTCAGACAAAATTGCTATCTTCTTCTTGAATTATTCATAATTTGACTTTAAAAACGTAAACGGGGGTGCCACAGAAACCTCTTCCAACCAAATTCCAACCGAATTCCAATTCTTAGGTGCCACAGAAATTTCTTTTGGTTGGTTTCAAACCTCTAATGTTATGTTAGGAGATTTTGCAAAGCTCCTTTCTCACTGGCGCCTTTTGTCGAAGTGGCGCCCTCTACATGACAGAAGGCGGATTAAGGAATGGAAACTAATACCTCATGTTTGGCGCCAACAAATTTTAAAATTTTGCATTATATTGGTTGAGAATGCGACTTAAAATTGAATTATTATTTAAAATGCATCATAAATCATATAACACAATCAAAAAATTTCAGTTAATCATTAAATTAACCCAAATCTAAAATTTTTTGGAGAGAGATGCAGGCCTGTTTTTAGAGATGGAACATTCAAAACGAAAAAAACGTTTAAATGCTGAAAATATTTACTAGAAGTGTGTTTTCTTGATATCGATGAATAACAAAAAATTTGATTTGCTTAAAAATAATGGCGTCAGGCCATGATTCGAACCCACGACTGCTGACATGGGCGGCTGACTCTCTACCCTCTCGCCACGCTGGCCATTTCCAATTCCGTGGCAGACCATTTATAATTATGAAGCCTGCAGACAGCAAATAATTTTTTGTTTTGTTTTTTTAATAAGGCGTAATCTATATTTATAAAAGAGTTCAACCTGACTGACTCACTGACTGGTGACCGTCGCACAGCCTAAACCATAAAAGATAGGAAGATGAGATTTTCGCAATAGTTTTATCTTATGCTGAAAGTGAGTACTAAGAACGGATTTTGGAAAATTCTGTCGGGAAATGTGGAAAATTCGTGGAAATCTGTTGTATGAAACTTTTTGTTTTTCATCCGATCAAGTTCAAACTCATTTTCAAAGATCTATATGAAAATTCAACAACAACTGCGTACCAATCTTCCGGAAAACTCACCCCCGTGGGTGGAAAGTGGGTGGTCAAGGTTGTATGGGCGAAACTTTTGTTGCCAGCGATTAGCGCCAAACTCATTTTCAAAATTACACATAACAAAACATAAAAAATATGACTTTCAAATTTTGGAAAATCTATCCCCAAAGTCGGAAAATTCATGGAAAACTGTTGTGTGAAACTTTTTTTGTTTATTATCCGATCAGATTCAAACTCATTTTCAAAGATCTTAATGAAAATTCAACAATAACTGTGTTTTAGTTTTCCGAAAAACTCCACCCAAAAAAGTGTCGGAAAAGTCTGTATGGCAAAAATTTATTTTCATCCAATTGACTTGAAACTTGGTTTTGCAAGCATAGTTCACAAAATATTCGACACGTGTTTTCCCAATTTTGGAAAACTCCCCAAGTGGAGAATGGCCGGAGAATTCTGCTTGAAAAAACTATTTTTCACCTCATTGACTTAAAACTCGGTTTGTAGGGATGGAATACTAAATAATTAGTGATTGCATTTTCCAATGTTGCAAATACCGGCGGGATGCCCACTAGGGAAGTGGGAGAATAGGTGGGTGGGAGGTGGGTGGGAAGTTTACGCGATGTGGGAGGGATGTGGGTGAGAAGTGGATTATATCTGGCAGTGGAATTGGGTGATAAGTGGGTGGGTGTAGGCGGGAAGTGGGTGGAATGTAGGTGGGAAGTGGATGGGATGTGGGAGGGATGTGAAGGGGAAGTTTGTAGAAAGTGAGTGGGAACTGGGAGGAAGTGGGTGGGTGGGAATTGGGTGTAGAGTGGGTAGGATGTGGTAGGGATGGGGGTGGGATGTGAACGGGAAGTGAGTGGGATGTAGGTGGGAAGTGGATGGAATGTGGGCGGGAAGTGGGCGAAAAGTGGGAGGGATGTGGGTGTGAAACGGGTGAAAGTTTTGTAAGAAGTGGATGGGGAGTGGGTTTAGTAGGATGGGGTGATAAGAACGCAGCAGAAAACTCGCAACGGTGAAAAAGCAAAGTAGTAAAACGTTGATTTTATGGCTATGTATGTATGATTCGATTTCTGGGCTCTACATAGGAAACAAATTAAGAGAATATTTTTAAATTTGGTAAATATTTGACTCTCACTTCTCTTTACTGAGTCTCTCTTTACTGTTAAAGGCGCAGAGAAGCGCGAAGGGCTTTTTGCTAGTCTATTATAAAGATAAAGATGCTCAAATAAATGCTGAATTGTTTGAATGGATTTTTAATATCTCTCTACTAGCGATAGCCCTTGCTTCCTCCCAGGGGCCGAAAACATTTCGCTATTCACATGTACACGACCCGAGCGCTTGCCGAAGCTGGGACCAAAAGAGCAGATAGACGTCATTCGCTCGACAGAGTACGAAGCGATTAGGTCGAAGAAGATTCACGGAGCTTTATTTTCGCATACTCTCACTTTTGGCCTCGCTCTCGCTGGCCATCGCTGTTTCAGATTTTTACGCTCTCAACTTTGTGTGAGCGGAGAGAGCGCGATTTTCGGCGCCACCAAAAAAAAAACAGCTGCATATTGCAAAACCATTGTATGGGCGTTCGGCATCTTAGAGATTATATTGGTCTTTGCCAATACTCTCTCACTTTTTGGCCTCGCTCTATATCTATAAAAAGAAGAGTGTGCTGACTGACTGACTGACTGATTCACTGACTCATTGGCAATCATCGCACAGCCTAAACGGTAAGAGATAGAGGGCTGTAATTTGGACAGGAGTTCTGTTAGTGTTGAAGGTGCGTACTAAGACGGAGCCCACGAGGAAAATGGACGAAAAATTCTGCATTCAAAAAACTATTTTTCTTCCGATTGGCTTCAACCTCGGTTTGTAAGGATGGAATACGAAATAGTTTGAAATATGATTTTCTGATGTTGGAAAATTTGACCCAAAGGTCGGAAAATTCAGCATAAAAACTATTTTTCATCCGATTGGCTTGAAACTCGGTTTGTAAGGACAGAATACGAAATAATTTAAAATGTGATTTTTCAATGTCGGAAAATCCGCTCCCAGGAGTGAAATGACGGGAAAATTCTGCATGAAATGTATCTATTTCTCATCCGGTCGGCTTAAAATTCGGATTGTAAAGATATAATACGAATTAATTTGAAATGCGACTTTCCAATGTCGGTAAATTTGACGAGTCGGAAAATTTCGGAAAATTCATCCGATTGGCTTGAAGCTCGGTTTCAATGAATGAAATTGAAAATATGATTTTCCAATGTCGAAAAATCTGATCTCCGCGAGTGAAAATGCACAGAAAATTCATGCAAAAAAACGTTTATTCATCCGATTGGCTTAAAACTCGGTTTGGATCGATAAAATACGAATTAATTTGAAGCATGATTTTCCAATGACGGAAATTCCGCCCCCAGGCAAATTCCAAGAAAATTCTACAGGGAAAATAACTATTTTTCATCCGATTGACTTGAGACTCGGTTCGTAAGAATAAAATGCGAAATAATTTTAAGTGTGATTTTCCATGATGGAAAACCCGACCCCGAGTAAAAATGTCCGAAAATTCATCATGCAAAATATACATTTTTTATCTGATGGACTTAAAACTCGGGACAGGGAAGATGTTGGGAAGTAGATGGGATATGGGCGGGATCTGAGTGGTAGTTAGGTGGTACGTGGGTGGGATTGCCGTTTTTTGGAAGTGGTTGGGATTTGGGTGGGATGGGGGAAGAATGTGGGCTGATATTAGTTCTATACTGTCAAAGGCGCAGCGAAGCGCGACGGGTTATGTGCTAGTATGCTATAGTCATCCGATCCGGCCGGTTCCGTCAAATGTGCAGCGTGTTTGTACTAAAAGACTTCGTGCAAAGTTTGGTGAATACTGACGGAAGAGATAGCATAGAAACAGACAGACAGGCATGGACATGTCTATATCAACTCTGCTCGTCATGCTGTTCAAGAATATAAATACTTTATGTGGTCACAGATGCTTCCGTTTTCTATGGGTTACAAACATCCGGACAATTTTAATATACCCTCTCCAAGGGTATAAAATAGTTACAATGCCAAACAAACTCTACTGTCAACCAAGTGGAAAATCATTCTTCACTCATTCTTCAAGAATCAATGAATAAGAGAAATTAACAGACAAGCGATCTCTATGGTAATAAAACCGCTAAATACTGAAGAAACTGCTTTTCTAGACCACAAATGACCACAAAACTATGATTAGGACAATACTGAACCGCGATATATACCATTGGTTATCATACTCCTATTGATCTGAGTTATTTTTTTGACAACAGGCGTAATTCAGACAATTAAGAAAATTGTCTCGTTTCGAGGCGCCGACACGCGAGAGCAAACGTCGCAACAAATGCAATTTGCCTCACAAAACAAAGTTCGTGCGTATTGGCGCATGGTGCCGGCTGGGCGCAGCAGGTATAGTGTGTGCGATCAAGATTTATTTACTTTCAATTTCAATTGAACTGTTTCAGGACTTCGTTTCAAGTGTTCTAAACTCAGAAAAATGTAAATGTAAAATGTAATGTAAGCCCGTTGATATTGAAATCAAATCAGCAAAGCAGATTCGTTGGTCAAGTTGTGGCCCAGGAATATCTTTAAGCCATTTGCGCGAGCATGCTTAATTACATTAGACAGGTCATAAAAATATGGCACGAAAACATTAGGGGTCAACTCTCAAAACTCTATTTAAATATATTGCAGCTTTAACAGAAAAATATGTATCTTGGTGTCCATCTGGTCCATTTATCGTCGACTGCTTCCGCAAGTGCTCTTTCATTTGCTTTAATAAAACATGAAACTATACGCTTTTTCAACCAAATAGAGCGCAAGTAAGGCCAAAAAAGGGGAGATGAAGCGTGCTGCCCTTGAAGATTTTCGCCACGGCACGAGACTCTTATCCATCATTATTGGTCTTAGGACCTTGCTTTGGGAAGTAAAAGCCTCATTAAATTCTGTCCTCCCCATTATGTTGTCATCTATGGATGGAGCCTGTCAAATATGAAGTTAAATAAGAGTATGCAACGCAATTTAGCTATTCTATATTCACATGTCGGCGTTTAGTTCCTCGCGCCTTAGCATTCGACTTGGACTTGCGATCAACCACTTTTAGGTTTACAACTGACGGCATTGCATCCAAACTGGCGAAGCCAAGTTTTTTTGCGGTGGATTCATCCGGTTCACAATAGATCATATCGAATAAATCTTCGGAGTTCACACTGCATACAACATTTGGGCGCTGTGACCTCCAATGGACGCGATTGTGTTGAGACATTCTTAAAAATACGTGGCAACCGAAATCTTATTAATGATCTAAATTCTTCCACAAAATTTATATGTATGTATAAGTATATGTTCTCTTTACTGAACTGTGTCAATAACTAGAATAATACAAGGGCTTGCTACACCTCAACTGTTGGAAAGGATTTGAAAATTTTTTCGTAGACGACTTTGTTGATACATAATTAGACCCCGGGTTTAATGTTTTTCTTC
The DNA here is from genome assembly GCA_018904235.1 of Lordiphosa stackelbergi. Lineage (NCBI taxonomy): Eukaryota > Metazoa > Arthropoda > Insecta > Diptera > Drosophilidae > Lordiphosa > Lordiphosa stackelbergi. The sequence goes on from JAEIFU010000957.1 coordinate 27,562, forward strand.
ATTGCACCTCAAATTTTGGATGTAGGCATTAGTGTTGCCAAATCGGCTTTGTTGCTGTCATTTCTATCTTTTTTTTAAACCGGACTGCAGGAAAAATTTAGAAACAGCGGAAAGCGGAAATTCTGGCTTTTTTAAAATTGAAATGATTTTGGCTTTTTTCAGATATATTTCTATTTTGAAGTCATTTGCAAAACTTATAAGCAAATTACAGTTTCTCACCTTTGTCAGTCAATTATAGACTTTAATTTAGAGGTGCCCAATACCAATACAATTGAAAGAAATATATGTCATGTAAAAACTACCACAAGAAAAAGAAAGAAAATCCGATTTTTGATTATTGTGTGTGTGTTTACTACTGCTGTCTGATGAAAGCAGCCAACAACAAAGCCTCCGCTCGGAAAGAACGAGAAGAGAAACTACGCTTAAAGTTGTTGTTGCTCTACGAAGCCAGATGCTTTGCGTGACGGGCTAAACGCCGGCAAAAAACCTCAGGAAGAAGGAGAAAAGAGGACACATATGAATTTGTTGTTGCTAAATGTGCAACAACGAATGCGCGGCTTGCGGAATGGGCTTGGCACCCCTGCTTCAATTGATACCTCTAACGTTCAGGAAACTGCCATCTCTAAGTGCTAGCCAAGTTTACAGATCGTCTTACAAAATTGCCAAAAGTTTTGAAAGAAAAATATTGTGAAGTCTGGCTGCAGGACCCGGAGTTTAAGGCTCGGCTTCGGAAGTACAAATCTGACACCTCTCAAGCTAACTGCAGTTATTGAAAATGCACAATATGACAATGAAATATTCTTATATTTGTTTTTTTTTTTTTAAACCTATTCTATTCACTGAGAAAACAAAATTGGCTACACAGCGCGTGTAGAAACGTCAAACCTAAACGCAACGTATTTCGCCCTGTTGAATTGCACACGCTGCGTGTAGAATTCAGAAAGCCACACGCGACGTGCAGAAAAGCTACACGCGACGTGTAGAAATTAAAAATCTAAATGCAAATGTAGAAAAATTAAATGCTGCGTGGGCAACGGCAAAGTCTACACGACATTAGAAAATCAGCTCATTTCCCCAAACAATTCTACCTTTTTCATGCAGTAATCTGAATACCACACGGACGTTTTGGTTTTCTACATTAACGTTTGGATATTGAAATCCTACACGCGCATGTGGAAATTCTACACGAAAACTGTAGCTGAATTTTTATATTTTTCGTTTAACAAGCTGATTGTCACAAATGACGTGTGGGATTTATAAAAGTACGTTAAGATTTACAAAATCTAAACGCTGCGTGCTGAAAATCTACACGAATCGTGCGCAAGTTTCTGTTGCCTGTATATAAATAGCGATTGCGTTGAATTAGAACTTGAGAATTACAAGCATGCAAATATTGGATTGTGCCTTTAGCAGATTCAATATAAGTAATGTCTTAGAGGCATTGCCTTACACGCCTTAAGTAGCGGAGACGTCTAAAACATCATCCCAATCGTGTTGCAGTCCAAGGGGCCGGGATATCAAACCTACCAGAGTAAGTAAAAAAAATATAAATTTAAAAAAAAAAACTTGAAGTCTTATCTCTAAAAACAGCGCTGAATTTCTAACCAAAAAAATTTCTCTTCTTTTAATTATGGGTTAAATTGATGTTTAAATGTAATTTTTTGATTGTGTTATATCTTTTATGATGCATTTTTAAATTATTCAGGCCTGTTCTCAATTCCACTTCGTTTTTCGTATAAACGTTTGAATTGGCCATTTTACTCTTACAAATTTGAGTGGAAGTTGTAAAGAAAATCTGTGGTTACTAGATCAAGGCTTAATTTTTCTACGAATTGAATCCACTGTGCATTGAGCTGTCGGTTTCAACTGCTTGAGCAATTCCACTTTTACTGAAAGCGGATCTAGTAACCGTAGATATAAGTGCCACTTTCCATACAATCTTATTAACATAGAGTTCAAAGTACAAACGTTTATACGAAAACCGAAGCGGATTTGAGAACAGGCCTGATAATTTAAATTTAGGTCATATTCTCCATAAATAAAATGTAGTACAAAACGTAGCACTATAAATATCTGTACTCTCTCCTCAAAGATATATAAAAGTCTATAACTTGTCCACCGTCTCTTACATCGAGATCTTTTGTTCATGGCAGTCAAGTCATATCTGTGTTATGTGTCAAGAAATACTTTAGTATGGCATACTTTTGCACATTTTGCCTCGGGGAATTTATTACTGGGGTGTTTTTATTTTGTGGGCGTGAAATGAAGTAGAGAAGAGGGGGTACCATAGACAGAGGGAGCCACTGAGGAAAGAGCTCCTAACAAAACACGAGAGGTTTGAAACCAACCAATATAAATTTCTGTGGCAGCTAAGAATTGGAATTTGGTTGGAAGAGGTTTCTGTGGCACCCCCGATATTTAGTAAATACTTTGACATTTACGAAATAGGTCGCTATTCGCTTGAAGAAAAATGGGAAATATTAAAAACATATTTCCAAAGTGGTGCAAAATTTGAAAAAACATTTAACATAAAAAAAATGCATTTGTGGATCAATACATGAAGCGAGTTCGTGAAACTGGAATGTTGGTGGAGAAAACCAACCCGTGTATGAACTCGTCCGGTGCGCTCGACCAAAAACATTGCTGCTGTTGCTGAAAATGTGCGAGAACAACCATCGACGCCAACTTTCATCGATCTCAACAATTGGACATTTCGCGTACTTCTTTGATGATCGGAAGACTTGGACGATATTTGGTTTCAACAAGACGGCGCTACGTGCCACACAGCGCACCCTATCTTCGAAAATCGAAAAATCAACCAATATGGAGATGTGAATTGGCCGCCAAGAAACTGTGATCCGACACCGTTAGACTATTATCTTTGGGGAGCGGCCAAGGACAAATGTTATGCAAACAATCCTGAAACAATTGATGACTTGAAGAAAGAGATTCGAGTTGCTATTGCTGACATACGCGCCGAAACAATTGAAAATGTTCTTAAAAATTGGGTGGATCGAATGGGCTACTGCCAAGTTAGCCGTGGTGGTCATTTGACCGATTTTGGTTTTTATAAATTAATGATAGAACGAACCTTTCCAATAAATGTTCAACCTTTGAAAAATTTTTTATTATTTTTAAATGGACCACCCTGTATTACATACAAACATACTTTCACTTTTATTTATATGTATAGATGTATAGATTAAAAAAAACTTCTTAATGGAACATCCTTTATGTTATATTTTTCCCATTCAAACATTAGCCACATGGCTTATAATTTTTTGATAAATTTCCACACCCTTTAAATAGGTATCCGCATGGAGCCATTCATCATGGTCGTGCAGTAGAACTGGCGTATTCATTATTGGAGAGAAGCCGAAAGCTGGTATGCCCATCTGCCGCAGAAAGCGACTGTCCGTAGCTCCATTAAAGATTTGCAACTGGATTTTAAGTCCCCTGTAAAGTAAATCAAGAAGTCACATAAAGTTATTTCTGTTTGCTTTACACCAGGGCTGTAGAAACCAAAATCTGTGCCATCCTGCTACCAGGGCATAGTCTTTGGACACCTTTCAACTGTACTCACAACTCATCTGTGGCACTCTTGAAGGCCAACCAAAAGGGATTTCTTTCATCCGTCACAGTGGGCGGTACATGTTGCCGCGTATATCTGATTTCTACCTCAACTCCTTCACCCGCTTCTTCGGCCCACTTAAACATCTGTTGAAAAGGTCAAGACGTGCATAACTCTAAATTGGATTTTAAGTGGGAAGCTTACATTGGCCTCAAACTGTTCCAAATCCAGGTCAAGGGAAATGCGGCAATCGAAATGGGCAGTTAGATGGGGGGGCACCACATTGCTTTGGACCCCACCCTCTAGGTGAGTTAGATTAATAGATGTCACATCGCCAGTGGTGAGACTGGGATTATGCTTGAGCCGTTCCACCTGAGTTTGACGGAAGTCCATCATTTTGCCCAAAATGTAATTCAACTTTTCACCGGCCGTATTCGGCAGCAAAAGAGAGCCATGTCCGGAAGTGCCGCCTATTTTGAAAATGACCACTAAGAAAAGAGAGTCTAATCAGTAGGTGCACACACCGATCTGATAATGGAATGCTCTGAAATCATCGCTGATCAAGCTATTCTGCTGAATGCATTCATTGTCACTTACATCTGCCGGTACGCTCCGCATAGAACACTGGAATCTCAGATGTGGCTGAAGCCAAACCCTCATCTAGGCTGAACCCTATATTAAGGGAACGAAAGTCCTCAGAAGCCACAAACGGAGCCATGCCCAGTAGACCTCCCATTTCTTCGTCTAAGGAAGAATCATTTAATTAAGTTTTCTTAAGGGTAGAGCAGATCACTCACCTGCCACAAAAGAGATGTGTATGGTGCGCCTGAGCCTGGCTCCACTTCGTTTGAGAGCACGTATGGCTGCCAGATACTGCATACCCACACACTTCATATCTTGTGAGCCACGTGCAAAAATGCGCCCTTCTTCATCCATATCTGCGTTAAAGGGTGGGTGCGTCCAGTTTTCGGGAAATACGGGTACTACATCCATATGTGAATTGAGCAAAACCGAAGGGAGTTGCGGCTCCAAACCTTTCCAAGTCATTACAGCCACGGGATTATGCTCATTGGCTGGATAGTAAACTTCCATAGGCAGCTCCAACAGTTGGGCCTGATGTTGCAAAAACTCCAAGCAAAGATCTGACAAAACACTACAATTAATTGTTGATGACAGTTGCACTGATCCGGTACTAACCATAGTTCGGATTGGGGTGTACACTAGGTATGCGTAGGTATTCGCGAAAGAACTGCAATTCCTTGTTGCATTCCCAAAGATTTGTTTTGGTAGTCATGGTATCAAGTCGTCCCACGCTGTGCTTTCTTACAGAGTTCAGATAGCAATGTCTGCCAGTGAATAAGGCTTTCAGGTCACAGCTTTACTTATCTACAAAGAATTTACTCTGATAAGGTAGTGCAATACTGCTTTAAAATCTCTTTATTGCATCTATTATATCAACAAACATTGCGCCTTAGAACAATTGACTTACAGATGGCCTCGCCGGGTATTCTCTTTCCATCAAGTTTCCATTTACTAAATACAGCCCAAGGCAACAAAATTCGTTTTTTTTTTTTTGAGTTTATTGAAGAGTCGGCGGTGATTCTCGATGATTTTCAAGCCAAGAACACTAAACTGTTTTGGGAAACATCACGTTTTAATTTTGGGTGATTTGAGCTTAACCCTTAACACTTTTTCTGCGCGTTTTGAGTGGAACCCATACTTTGACAGACTTCCATGTTTTCTTAAGGTACTATTTAATTTTTTTTTGCAAAGATATACCATTTTGCAAACATGTGCTCAAAATAACATAATTGTCTACTGCCCAAAGGTATGCCATACAGTAGTCTAGTAATGTGAGTAGAATTCTGATGAAAATTTTCATCAACATCCATTGTTCACAATGGCATTTCTTCGATTACAACTAGAGCGTAAGTTAAAGTCGGCCCTGCCCGACTACGATATATCCGTTACTCAGTGGAAGAAATGTTTAAAAGCCTTTCTGAGTTTCTGAGGAAGGAATGCCGTAAAGTATGCCACATTTTTTGACGCGGCTATTGATTATCCTATCTTAATGAAAAATTCAGGGATTATAGATATTGTGAATATAAGTGGTGAGTTTAAAAGTAGAGTTCGATATCTTTAAAACTGTAAGAGCTATTTATTATTGTAGGGGCGGGTGCGTTAAAACAAACTTAATCTGAGTGCAGTGGAAGTCTAAATTCCAATTTTTTTTTTCTCTCTTTTTCTTTTGATTTTTTTTTATTTTGTTTTTTTTAAATATTTACCAACTTAATCTGATGAATTACAAAAAAACTAACATCTTCATTAAAAATATGCTATAAAAAAAAATTTTATAACAATAGTAGTCCCCACACAAATAAGTCTTGAGCGTTAGTTTTGCAAGTAGAATTTGTACTAAATCCCCGCCAATGTCGGCATGATTTGTCAAAGTTATATTGACGAAAATAACCAAAACCCAAAACAGAATTTGTTTAATAATCGTAACCAGTACCGTAACAGATATCCCACAACCGTAATATAATCGAAACCGGAAAAAAGCGATCGGACAAAACAGTAACCGTAACCCAAACCGTTATTCGTTCGTGTTTTAATCTCTGGTCAAAACAGATAATATTGATAACTAGAAACTAAAGAGGTGCTACCATTAAAAACAAAAAAGTTTTTCTCACAAGAACTACTTTTTCAACCGATCATTTCTATTGAAGCTATATGCTATAGTCATCCGACTTCGATCAAACTTGACAAAATTGAGTGTTAGCATATAATATTGATTACTAACGAATTTTTCGAGCAAAAACTTCTGAAATCATAAAAAGTTTTTTATACTTGAACTTTTTTCGAGGATCCCATCTTTTGTATGGCAGCTATACTAAATAGTTTTCCGATTTTCATAAAACTTGCGACTATCGTCCGAAAGCATAGATTACTAGTAAACCGAGGTTCGCAGCCGTTTCCATGGACAAATGTCAAAAAGTTTTTTTCACCAAAAATACTTTGTGCAACGTATGGTTCCAATGGGTAGCTTTAAAACTGCCAGAGCAACCGATCCAGCCGGTTCCGACAAATGTGCAGCGTATTTGTACCACAAGACTTCGTGCTCTGTTTCAACTACGCGCGTCACGCTGATCAAGAATCTCTATAAATATAAAAGAGAGTGGCCTGATTCACTGACTGACTGACTGACTGATTGGCAATCATCGCACAGCCTAAACGGAAAGAGATAGAAAGCTGAAATTTGGACAGGAGTTTCTGAAAGTGGTGAAAGTGCGTACTAAGACGAGGTTTTGGAAAATTCCACCCGGAAAAGTCGGAAAAACGTCGGAAAAGTTTGTGTGGGAAAAATGTTATTTTCCATCCGATTGACTTGAAACTTGGTTTGTATGCAAAGTACGCGAAATAATTGGACACGTGTTTATCCGATTTTGGAAAATCCGCCCACGAGGAAAATGGCTGGAAAATTCGCATGCAAAAAACTATTTTTCATCCGTTTGGCTTGAAACTCGGTTTGTAAGGATAAAATACGAAATAGTTTGAAATGTGATATTTCCGCAAGCTTGTCTTTGCAAGCGCGTAGTTCTAGTTGTATTCGTCGCATCGTTTCGAGCTTTTTGAAAGCACTTTTCACGCGCTAACACGTGTTTGATTTATTGTTGTTTGTTTTTAGTCGTTCGTGAGTATAGCGTCGCAAACATGGAGCAAAAAAAAGAGAAAATACGGCATATTTTACAGTCCTACGACGATAAAGGCAAAAATGCATCTCATGCTGCCAATAAAATTTGTGCAGTTTATGGACCCGATACAGTTTCCATTTCCACCGCACAACGATGGTTTCACCGTTTTCGTTCGAAGGCCTGTCGTCGAAAATTGCGATAAAATCGCTGAATTGATCGAAAGAGACCGGCATAGTAGCAGCCGTAGCATTGGCCAAGAGCTGGGCATGAGTCATCAAACCGTTATAAACCATTTGAAGAAGCTTGGATTCAAAAAGAAGCTCGATGTATGGGTGCCACACGACTTGACGCAAAAAAACATTTTTGCCCATATGGATGCATGCGAATCGCTTCTGAATCGCAGCAAAATCGACCCGTTTTGAAGCGGATGGTGACTGGCGATGAAAAGTGGGTCACTTACGACAACGTGAAGCGCAAACGGTCGTGGTCGAAAAGCGGTGAAGCTGCCCAGACGGTGGCCAAGCCTGGATTGACGGCCAGGAAGGTTCTTCTGTGTGTTTGGTGGGATTGGCAGGGAATCATCGAACAAAACGGCGCATATTTGACTTAAATCGCATTATTATAACCAATTTTATGAACAATTGAAAATTCAATAAAAATACCGCAAGACTTTTTTGACAACCTTATATATCGAATATTGTTTGGTTCTATACTGTTAAGGGCGCAGCGAAGCGAGTCGGGTTATTTGCTAGTATATATATATATACTTTATGTGGTTGGAGATGCTTCATTCTATGCGTTACAAACATCCGGACAATTTTAATATATCCTCTCCAAGGGTATACAAATTATTTTGTGGCTCGTAGGCCTTTATTACTTTATAGTTGTGGAGTTGGGATTGAAAATAGAACTAAAGTACAGAATCAACTTATGCTGCCATTACAGCTATGTTGCTGCTAAAGCTTCTTCTTGAAAGCTTCAAAGCTTAAAGAGCTTGAAAGCTTATGCTGCGGAGAACAAAGGAATTACTGATCAAGCATAATTGAGATGGGCTTGAGCGTTTGAACCTTGGACCGAAGACAAAGAACAAAGGATTTGCAGCATTTGTAAAATAGAGCTGCTTGAAAGATTTGTTTGCATTAACTGGACGGTTGAAGCCCGCGCGCGCTGATTGTTGACGTTAGCTGATACAAACGAAGGGATCAAAAAGAGGATGTTTATATTTGGTTATGGGAAGAGATTGTCTTAAGGGTGTTGACTTCCATGGCACAGCTGTAGACGGCGACTTAAAGCGGCAATCAAAGAAAGCAAGCGCAAGTTCTTCCTAGAACTTTGAGTCTCAGCTGAGCAAGACCCGTGGGGCAGCGCCACTTGAAATCACAGCCGTCAAATCCCCATACGATCGAAGCCATAGTAGCGCGGCTATTTCCTCGCAGAAACGACGTCCCCATTTCACCAGCTGAAGTGCCACTGGATATGGCCATTGAGGAAGTCACTGCAATGGAAGTGCTGCAAGTTGCCGGGAGCTTGAAACTCAACAAGGCCCCAGGTCCGGACTCTGTACCGAATATAGCATTTAGGCTTGCGCTGAAGTCTTCGCAGAATTATTCACCAAATGTCTATTGGAAGGTGTATTCACTGATAAGTAAAAGATACAGAAGTTATTCCTAATACCAAAACCAGTCAAGGCACCGGACGAGGCTGCGTCATGCAGACCAATCGGCCTGATCGATCTCTTAAGAGGTTAATGAATTATAATAATCTAATAGCTAGCCTTAAACATTAGCCACATGGCTAATAATTTTCTGATATATTTCCACACCCTTTAAATATGTTTCGGCATGCAAAAATTCGTCGTGATCGTGAAGAAGCACCGGTGTATTGTTCATGGGTGAGAAACCCAATGCTGGTATGCCCACCTGACGCAAATAGCGACTATCCGTACCACCCGTAAAGATTTGTGGCTTGATTTGGAGGCCTCTGCAAATGGGTTTATCCAATTTTAGACAAATTCTCTTTTCATTCAACTCAATTGTACTCACAACTCATCGGTAGCCGCTTTGAAGGCTACCCAATAAGGGTTACTGCTATCTATAGCAGTGGGCCTTACGCGCGGATGCTTTTGCTCGTACTCCAATTCAATGCCTCCACCAGCCTCGTCACACCATTTGTGTAGCTGCAAATAGACACTTATGAAACTGGGACACAATATCGTTTTCGGGTCGTACATTGGCCTCAAACTGCTGATGGTCGATATCGAGGGCCAGACGGCAATCAAAACCTGCTGTCATTAGCGGTGGCACCACATTGCTCTGTACTCCACCTCCTATACGTGTCAGGTTAATGGTGGTCACATCGCCTATGCACAGCTCCGGATTATTCTCGAGTCGTTTAACCTGATGTTGACGAAGCTCCATCATTTTGCCGAGTATGTAATTTAGCTTCTCACCCGCAGTGTTTGGCAGCAAAAGAGAACCGTGACCAGCCGAGCCGCTTATAATAAAGGTAACACCTGAGATTCCGAAGATTTATATATATTTAATGGTGAAAGGAGGAAAGAAAGCTTAATACTTACGCCACACACTGCGCTCGGCATAGAACACTGGAAACTCAGCAGTGGGTGAAGCCAGACCCTCGTCAAAGCCAAAGCCCACATTTAAAGAGCGAAATTCATCGGTGGTCACAAAGGGGCGCATACCTTGACGTCCTCCCATTTCTTCGTCTAGGGAAAAACCATTTACCTAAGCTTTCTTAAGGGTAGAGCAGATCACTTACCTGCCACAAATGAGATGTGTATGGTGCGTCTGAACCTGGCTCCACTTTGCTTAAGTGCCCGTATGGCTGCCAGATACTGCATACCCACACATTTCATATCTTGTGTACCCCGGGCAAAGATGCGTCCCTCCTCATCGATATCCGCACCAAAGGGCGGATGCGTCCAGTTTTCAGGGAATACGGGCACTACATCCATATGTGAGTTGAGCAGCACAGAAGGCAGCTGCGGTTCAAGACCCTCCCAGGTTAATATAACCACCGGATTTTGCTGATTCATGGGGTAGTAAATTTCCAACGGTAAATCCAACTGTTTTGCCTGATATCGCAAAAACTCCAGGCAGGGCTCTGATAATTATCAAATGTTATTCCAGTAGAGTCTACAGAGTCTCCCACTCACCATAGTTGGGATTTGGATGCACGCTGGGTATGCGCAGATACTCTCGAAAGTACTGCAGCTCCTCGTTTGACTCCCACTTGTTGGCGCACATTTTCCAGCTAGTTCCGTTCCGTTCGAGAACTCTGACGGCACTGAACGAGCTCGTTGCACTGGCAACCCACAAATTGACTTTATCTCTACGATGATCGTAAGGCCAACGTGTGGGACGGACGTAGTAAATTTTTATCAAATTTTACATTTCTGCTTTATGCGATAATTTGGGTAGCTGGCAGCAAACCCGTTTTTGTGTGATTGTCATTAAATTGTATAAAATTGTGGCATATGCGAGTAACAGACACAGTGAACTTTGTTTATTAGAAACGAAAACATTTAACTTGCCCCCTTTATCTGTCCGTTATCGCCAGTTCAGTGTTTCGCTATGGAAAGATTTAGAGTACACAATCTTATGTTGACCGGCTCTGAACTGAGAGTTTATTGCCTCTTTCCCTCCCCAACTAATGAAATTTCAATTATTCGACCTATACAAGTTAACAAATCGCCAGTAAATGTACCACTGATCAGTAATCACAGTTTGTTTGGCCAAACCTCATACTATTGTTAGTAGTCATATGCGCTAAGATGAGATGCCGACGTATGCTTTATATAAATGCGCAATGTTAAGTTAAAGAAAATAAATGTTAAAATTTGTCACACTCGGGAATATGTTCAAAGACATTTCAGCAGTGCAGCTTATCTACTTGCGTTTGAGAACAATTGATGGTGCACCAAGAATAGATTTAGATAACGCATTCGCAAATGGGAGGGTCGCTGAAGATTGTTTTCTATAGATTTCTTTTTAATTTAATATTTCTAGATTTGCATTTAGACACAAATTCTACTTTGACACAACGGCTGACTGACTATTTAGAAATTAATGACGAAAGTGCTCAAATGAGCGAATTATATATTCTTTTAGATATATCGAATAAATATTTTTCCAATGTGTGTGCTTTAACGACCTTTATGATAATCAAACCATCAATATTAAGCTGGCTCGAGGTCTCAGGGTACTGGCAGCCAGCGCTGTTCTCATGTGTGCTAGATTCTACGGCCAAGTCGATCAAGTCTGAATTCCCAAACAATTATGGCATGCATGGAGTGGTCCTGTTGGCTTTAGTACAAGCGGGCAAAGATCGCTGATGATTTGGTAGAAATATAATAAAAAAATTATTATTAAATAAAAGTTATAGCCTCCTTTGTGGTGTGTTGTGTTCCTGTTATGTGCAAGCTTAACAAGATCTCGAGCCAGCTTAATGTTGATGGTTTATTTTTCCAATATAAAAATAGAGGGAAGCTAACTTCGGCTGTACCGAAGTTAATATACCCTCGGAGCATGATATATGCTGCCAGTTTGATATTTGGCTATACGATATATTCATCAAAAAAGTTTTTCTCACTAGAACTACTTTTTCAACCGATCGTTCCTATGGCAGCTATATGCTATAGTCATCCGATCCGGCCGGTTCCGACAAATGTGCAGCGTATTTATACCAAAAGACTTCATGCAAAGTTTGGTTGAGATAGCTTTAAAACTGACGGAGGAGATAGCATAGAAACAGACGGACGGACAGACGGACGGACAGACGGACAGACGGACATGGCTATATCAACTCAGCTCGTCATGCTGATCAAGAATATATATACTTTATGTGGTCGGAGATGTTTCCTTCTGTGCGTTACAAACATCCGGACAATTTTAATATACCCTCTCCAAGGGTATAAAAAATACTTTGGTTGAAGATTACTTTTTTGTAATTTACTTCTTAACTTATTTTTTACTACGTTTATACACACAAAGTTTATTGTGATTAATGCCCTTTAAAGTACACAGAGAAAAAAAAATTCAATAGCTACACGGAAATGTAGAATTTCTACATGTTTCGACCGGGTTTTTCAACCCACTATTTTTGTGTAGCTTTTATACACGCCGCGTGGCTTTCTGAATTCTAAACGCCACGTGCAGCATTTCTACACGCCGCGTGTGGCTTTCTGAATTTAAACGCCACGTGCAGCTTTTCTACACGCCGCGTTCAGTTTTTTCATTTCAACATGCGGCGGCAAAAAAGCTACACAAAAGTAATGGGTTGAAAAATCCCGGACGAAACGTGTAGATATCCTACATTTTCGTGTAGCTTTTGAATTTTTTTTTTTTTACAAATTTATATTTTTTTTACTTACATTGGTAGATTTGAAATCCCGGCCCCTTGACTGCAACACGATTGGAATGATATTTTAGTCGTCTCCGCCACGTAACGCGTAAGGCAAGGCCTCTAAGACACTACTTGTATTCAATCTACTAAAGGCACAATCCAATATTTGCTTGCTTGTAATTCTTAAGTTCTAGTTCAACGCAATCGCTATTTATATACGGGCAACAGAAATTCGCACACGTTTCGTGTAGGTGTTCACCCACGCAGCGTTAAGATTTTGTAAATCCAAACGTACATTTAGAAATCCCACACGTCACGTGTGACAACCAGCTTGGTAAACGAAAAATATAGAATTCAGTACTGATGTGAGCTACATTCTTCGTTTAGAATTTCCACACGCATGTGTAGGATTTCAATATCCAAACGTTAATGTAGAAAACCTAAACGTCCGTGTGGTATTCAGATTGCTGCATGAAAATGTAGAATTATTTGGGGAAATGAACGGATTTTTCTAATGTCGTGTAGACTTTGCCTTTGTACTTTAACTTGCAACATTTAATTTTCTACATTTGCATTCAGATTTTTATTTTTTTTTTTTTTTTAGGCTAAAAACTAAATTATTTTTTATACCTTTAACTGGTCCGACAATTTTTGTGAATTTTCCGTGTGGATTATGTATGATTCTGACCTATCTGACTACAATGTCTACGTATTGATAATTATAAAATGACATAAAGCATACTTTGAACGGCATTACTCGCAATAAATTTTGTGTGTATAAACGTAGTATTTAACTGCTTACTAAATGAATTTAATGTTTAATTTGTCTTTCATAATATGTTTCGTTCTGCAGAACCACACAAAATGAAATGAAACAAGCGGTCAAGCACACATTTTTGGCCCAAACTTGAGATTTTTTTTGACTAATTTTTAATTTTTATGAACCTATTTATAGAAAAGTAAAAGTTATTTTTTTTATAAAAACCATGCGCCATACTCTAGCTATCATAGCTATCATGTTGCTGAAATAGCCCCTTGCACACACATTTTTTCCTACAAATTTGTAGTATAGATTTAACAGAAAATTGTTTGTACAAAAGTGGAGTAAGTTTGCGGGGCTTATCTGGGCGATGTTAAGAACGTGCAATTTTTTTTGAGAATTTATTACGTTAAACGTTTATGTATGTACTGTTGCGTGTATATTGACCACTTATATCTATATAGCTATATCTTGGAAAATAAGGGTGATGCAACAAAACTGATAACAGATTTAGAATCAGGTGGAGCCAATTTTTATGGAAAAATTACACACATTTATGCACGCCAAGAACAGTTTGATTTTGTGGCATCGTCTAATTTACACAAACTCTGAAACTTTCTATAATTACTACTATTTTAGAGTTTAATTCATTTTAAGTTTAAAAATCGGAACTTTTGCGTTCAAAATAGCGTTTTTGATATCGATTGCCAAGGCAACATTGATAAATTGAATAGCTATTTCAAGCTGCTTTTTGGAGTTTTAGCTATTTTATCTTGAAATAGTGCCTCACAAAATATAAAAATAAAATATATTGCATACTATTTGGATGATTATTTGATGTAAAATTCATGTAGAATGACTGTAAAATTCAAGTATCGACTGTGTCACAGAAATCTCTTTCGCATGGTTTCGAATCTCAAGAGTTTTTATTTTTTAAGAGATTTAGCAAAATTCACCCACCAAACAATTTTGACAAGCAAAATTAGTTTTGGAAATACTTACAACATGTTTTTTCTGGATAGGTTGCATCAAATGAATAATTTGTGTAATTAGTTTTAATACTGAAATTTGCGTTTCAATAATTATTCGCAATTCCAACCAAAGTCTTTCATATTGTCAAAGTAACTGTGGCTACGCCACTTTAATTATTAATTTTAAAACATAGATTAGGCTTTAGTTCGAAGAAATAAGTGAGTATGTGTGTAAGTGAGTTAGATATGTAAGTTACATAAGAAAGTGGGAGTATAGAGCATCAATAGTTGTTAGTGATGTGTGAACTAGTAAGATGAACTGGATTTTTGTTTGGAGCTGGATGAAGTGGGACTGGGACTGGAACTACCACAGCCACTCCCCCCTTAAAAGAGGCTGGATGTTGTGGTTGCTTGACTACTTCTTGTGTGTTGTTTCGCAGAAACTTGGGATCCATATATTGTTGAAATGTTAGAGCGACATGTATGATCGAACAATTAGTTGATGTGTAGACGAATGTCGCCGAGTAGGTTGGACATGTGTTGAATAGAAATCAATGGCTGATGTCTTCGATTCAGTGGGTCGGACATGTGTGCCGGTAGCTATGTCGCCGAGTTGACTGGACATGTGTGCGAGTGTAGATCCGCCAGCCACCGGTCTCTTTTTGACAAGGTGGATTGGACTGGACCAAGGGTTCTTGAGTGGCTATTTAAGACAGGCTGAAGAAGCTCCTTGAACTCTGATATGACATCTTCATGTATGAAAGATCGTTTTGTTCGCTGTTAATTGAAAACTCTTTATATCGTGAGCGTATGTGTCGTTGCTGTACAAGATTTTCCGCTTTCTAGTTATGAAATAATTTAATGTTTAACTGATTTTGTTAGTGTTTTTGGATTGTGTTATATGTTCTATGATGCATTTTTAAATTGTAAATCAAATTTAAGTCATATGCAAAAATTTAGAAATATTTTCGCATCATTCATGAAGTATAACTTGCCAGCCCTTAGTCCGCTGGCTTTCGCATAGATGGCGACACCATCGATAGAGGGCACCACTGGAGATTTCCTAGTGGCACTATGAAATATCTTTTTGGGCACTATCGTTTAGCACCAGCAAAAATCTAATATATTTTGCTCCATGCAAAAACAATTAATTTTCGTGCGGTCTGAAAACCAGCCTTTAGTCAAAAATTACTTAAAATCTCAACACGAAAGCACAGTTTACCTGGGACCAATCGTACAGTGTGTACGACTTTGTGGTTATTGATGTATGATGAGGTGATTAAGTGTATAAATAGATTGATTAATAAAAGCCTTAAGTAATGCAAAGCAACAGAGCAATGGTAATTTTTTACTTTACCTTGGGGTTTTCTCCAGCAAATTTTTTCCTTTCCTTTTTCAAATAATTAAACTTTTCTTTATTTATGCTAGTTTCTTACATTTTGTCATGTACACAGATCTTAAAATTCACTAGAATCCTATATATAAGTATGAGGATAAAATACCAAACAAATCACGTTCATCTCGACCTAATCCTTGCGTTCGAACAGCAAGGGGAAGGGTTTGCCTTGCGGCGCTTGCAGCCAATTATCTTCAGAATACTTGACATTATTCTCAGTCTCAATGACATGGAACGTGTAGGCATGACGGCTCTTCTGCGAGCGGTTTGGTTCACTTTTGTGCACAACATTGCCATGGATGATGATGCAGGTGCCTATTTAAACGAAATTAAATAAGTTCATCTTCTCGTGAATAACATCCCTTTCTTATACTCACCCTTGCTCACTTGAAGTGGTGTAAAACTGGATTGCGGATAGATGGGAGCAGCACGATCGTAGACCATCAGGGCGTTGGCTTCCTTGTCGGGATTACGCATATAGCGACGATGCACACCGCTTTTGTGTGAACCCTTGATGAACTGCAGACAACCATTTTGTAGGGTACAATCCTCCAGGGCAAACCAGAAGCCCACTGCCGAATTGGGTTCGGTGTTCAGATACCACGAATCCTGATGTGGAATTACCTCGCCACCAATACCTGGATTCTTGTAAATGTACATGCTCTGACACACCGCCGGACGGTTGTAGTTCAGTTGCCAGCAAATCTCTTTCACACGATTGCTAAAGGTCAGGGCATTGAATGTGTCGTGCTCCACATGCAGGGCGTGACCCACTTTGTTCAAAGCAATCATCGGATCTACCAGCAGTTGACCCTCATCGCCGACAGCTCCGTTCTCGAAGAAAAAGCGCACTTTGTCACCAGACTCCATGAAATACAACTCTTTGCTTTGGGCATCCTCGGCCTTGAGGGTACTGAATATTTTCCGATTTGTTTTCGGAGCCTCCATGCATAGGGCACGTCCGGCCTGATACAGGGTGTCCACCTCCTCGGGTTTGAGAAAGTCTTCGATGACAACGAAGCCATTCTCGTTCAGCTGTACGGATAAAGAGTAAAATGAAATCGTTTTAGGTTTACTGGACAAGCGGGTGAAGGTCTAATCTTATCGGCGCGCCGTCTGGTCTGGTGCATTATCAGAGCAACTACGTATATATGAATGTATGTTTCAGTGACTATTGTGTGCCTTTTTACGTTGCTAATTAACAAATTCCTATACATGTCAAAATGTTAATTCCGTTTGGCATACAAAAAGCAAAACCTAAATTCGTGCTCATTCATTGAAATCACTCAACGTGAAATTGAAAATTCACACATTTCCCTGCCAACGCATTTAGCAAACGGGTATAACCACTAAGTCAACAAACTGTGAGTAATTTATAGTAGAAAAGACTGTTTTTAAAACACTAAACTTAATTGTGTTTTTATAATGGTTTAAGCATTATAAACAATGCGTAAGGCCAGCCTTATTGAAACTATTTCATACACTCGATTTGGCATTGAAAATTCAGGCACACAGGGTTTGTCCGGAAAGTGATAGGACTGAGTCGATTTAAAAAAATTTATTGGTTAAAAAAGGTATCTTTAAAAACTTTCAAAATAGGCTCCTTCTACGTCGATGCAGCGCTGCCAGTGCGATTTTCAAGCATTGAAGGCGTCACGGAAGGCATTTTCCGAAATAGCCTTGAGAGCCGCGGTGCATGCTGCTTGGATCCCTACTGTCGTCTCAAAATGCTTGCCTTTCATCGGCCTTTAAAAAAAGTCGGGCCTTCTGGGCTCTCAGGTAGCTGTTTACAAGAAGTCACTTTTCAAGATCCCTTTTGGGACCATCCTCGCGCTCACCTTGCGCTTGTTCTAATGCTCCGTCACAATGTCATGAACCACAGATTTTGGTAAACTTAACATCTGGGCAATTAAACGAATACTTAGTCGCCGGTCTGAGTTCAAAACTTTGCGCACACAAGTCACATTGTCGGTGTTTCTCGATGTCGAAAGTCTTCCAGCTCGGTCTTCATCGACGACCTCTTCCCGGCCCTCCAAATAGGCCTGGAGCCACCGAAACACCCCACTTCTTGCTAAAGCAACATCTGGGTAAGTCTGCTTGATCATATCAAACGTCTCTGTCGCAGTACCTCTTGCCGCGAAAATGTCTGTCCTGAATATCCAGGTGCTCGGAGACAACTGACCAGCCGCTAGTTCGTTAACTAGGAACGCCCTCCATTCGAATCCAGTCGGTGGAAGAAAATAAGTCCTATTACTTTCCGGACAAACCCTGTAGTTTGATTTAGGATCCCTCGATGGTATTAGTTAATGATTTGATGTCTTCAAATTGTGAGCCAGATTGATAAACGAATGTCAGGATAGTACGAGGGACATTCCATTAAGGTTACATTTTGATATTCAATACACTTTTTTACCATTAACATTTTTATTTAAAAAGTCCAATGTTAATTAAAATGGCCAAAATTCAATTGCTTTTTAATAAAAAGTTTTTATAGCAGCTCTCTGTAACATTTGACAGATAAATCGAATTGTAGTTGTATAAAACTTATGCTGCAAACTTATCCATATCCGAATCCGAACCGAACCAGTTCGATTTGGGATTTTTGGGACTTTTAAATCGAAACTTCTAGTTCATGATCTCAAGCAAATTAACTCAAATAGGACCCCTCTGATCGGAAAAAGTTTCGGTTAAAATAACACTAGGCAACAAGGTTTACAATATTAGTTGGTGGTGATTCTGAAGAATTTCGTGTGCTGAAAAGATTGTCTAATCATTAAGATTAGAGCTGAGATAATCGAAATAATGCGAAAGTGGAAATTAACAGCTTATTCCAGGATCCAGTGTGACTGTTTAAGGCCAAAATACCACACTTCAACAGCTAAAACGGTCACACTGCATTGTCAGCACTGATTTGCTTGAATTTTAATTTGTTTAATTGCTTTTTTTTAATATTCAGGAAGATTTGGAGGTTACATGAAAAGCAGACCGTACCCAGATCAAGTGTGCTTCAGATTTTGCAATTACCTCTTCTTGTCCTCTTAACCGCGAAAAGCCCAATATATATAAACTAAAGCAAAGGTCCCACAGGCAAATAATTTTCCCAAATTCTTATGAACATTTTTCTAAATAGTCATATTCGGAGATTTTTCAGGACTAAAAAATAAAACTATACATCCATACGCAAAGTATTTTGAGTTTAAGTATGACCGAAAAGTTCACCTACTTAGTCTATTAAACCATAATTTCACCAAAATTTGGGCAAATTATTTGCCTATGGGACCTTGCTTAAGGCCCAATATCTCTATATTCTTAAAAGTACAATAAGATCTAAGCAAAACCACCGAAGTTATGCACGAAATATTAAGTAAGCCGCCACATTTATTTGAAATATATAATAGACTAGCTGAACCCGCCGCGACTTTGTCCGAGTCCAAAATTTTAAGAAATTGTCTTGTTTTATCTTGTAGACAGCTTCGACTTCCCCGTCACCCAGTCCTAAAAGACCAAACCAATTTTTCTAGGCTTTCCCCAAACTTTCTCTGCCACAAACTGAGCGACGGGTGATAATTTGTGGATCGATTGCGAGTGTTTTCTCAATAGTTTTGAACGTTGATGTTGTAAGTACCGATAGCGATTTTTTTACGAGCTTTTGGTTCAGTGGGAATCTCCTTCTCTCTCTTTTGTTAATTGTTTTTATACCCTGTTCTCATTAAAAATGGGAAAAAGGGGATCATGAAGTTGTGCAAATGTATGTAACAGCCAGAAGGAAGCACCTCCGACCCCATAAAGTATATATATTCTTGATCAGCATCAACAGCCGAGTCGATTTAGCCATGTCCGTCTGTCCTCGTCTGTCTGTATGAACGCGTCGATCTCAGAGACTGTAACAGATAGAGCCACAATTTTTGGCATGTATGTAGGTGTATACTGTACCCACATCGAGTTTGTTTTAGATTTGGAAAATTCCTCCTCCTCCATCTTTTATCAGCGAAAAACTGTCTTTCTCTCTGTATAAACGCGTGGATCTCACAGACTATAAGAGATGGAGCCACCAATTTTTGCATGTTTAAAGGTGTATACTCTACCCAGATCAAGTTGGTTTCAGATTTGGAAAATTCCACCTCCTCCATCTTTTAGCAGCGAAAAACTGTCTCTCTCTCTGTATGAACGCGTTGATCTCAGAGACTATAAGAGGTAGAGCCACAAATTTGTGCATATATGTAGGTGTATATCGTACCCAAATCAAGTTTGCTTCAGATTTGGCAATTTCCTCCTCCTTCTTCTTCTAACCGCGAAAAACTGTCAGACCTAAAATTTTTAAGTTTGAACCTAATGATTGAATATATATTCTATTTTGTATACCACTACAAGATCCGAGCAAAAACACCGAAGATATACAAGTGCGCCTCCCCAATTATTCAAATAAATTTTAAAATAAAAGGAATTCAAAGCTATAGGAGCCACATTACTTGGAACAGGGTATTTTGCTGTCGGGGCACTCGACCGCAACACTCTTACTTGTTTCTTTCTAACATATGTCTCTCATAGAGTATTTTTGTTTTTGATTTTTTATTTTTTTTTTTGTTTTTTTTTTTTTTTCTTCTCCTCCCCCCCCCAAAAAAATTTTTTTTTTTTTTTTTTTAAGTATGTACATTTTTTGGCTTCTAGCTTTGTAAAATTTTAACTACTTTATTGTGAAATACGGTCAACAATTGTTAAAGCTATCGATGTGTTGTGTATGTGCCATAAGAATCAATTCAATTGGATGAGGCTATTCGCTATTTGAGTTTTTGTTTGTTTTTGTGAAATAACTTAACGAAGGTCTATAACGAATCTCAAATATGTAGGATAAACCGTTTTGGCTGTGGGTTGATTATATGTCAGTCTGTCAGTCGGGCGTACAGATTTATATATTTAGACTAGCTGAACCTGCTGCTATGATTTTTAGAAATTGGTGAAATTGTGTTGTTTTATCTTGTAGAGAGGTTCGAGTTCACAGCTGATAAAAATAAATCACAATTTAGCGTTGTAAATGCTGTGGCCTATACAGTGCACACATGTTAAATTTCTCCCCATCCCGTCCTAAAGGACCAAGCCATATAATTCCGGAATGATATATTAATCCCTTCCTGCCAAGTGGATGCTGAAAACATAACCCTCTCTTGCACGACCACATTAAAGATATTTCCGTCCAGCGCCCATTTCTAGTAAATATATGAACATTGTGCATTTCACAGCAGCATCAGCACTGCTTGCCCATTATTTGGGAACGTATAGATTCCTAAGTCTTTCCAAAAAATTAAAGAGAAAATATCTCGTTGAACCAATAATAACGTACTAAATATCAAAAAAAATTGAACTCATGTCAGCCACTCTTCAGTTATAATTCAATTCAAATTTTTTCGCCCTTCTACCCCATCCCCTCCTCCACAGCTTTTGTCTCTTTCCCCTCGCCCCCTCCCCCTTCCTGCGCTCTCCACTCTTTTCGTCTCACTAATTTCTTCTCCCCGGAAAGGCGACAAAAAAAGTTATTTAGAGTTGAATAGAGATGGTGTAGCGTACACTAGCGTACATTAGCTATGCCTAAAGTAGAGATGGGCGCGGGAAGAATATTCGTTCCCGTTCCGATCCCGACCAACAATTTAAAATTCAATTCCGTCCTGCCTGATCCCGCACTATTTATTTTTCTTTCGAAAAATGCAGATGTATGGAGCAAGTTTTTGTTTTGTCTCAAATATAAGTAAAAAAACATATAAAATCAAGTAAGACTGTTGTAGTCGGGGCACTCGACCCACGCCACCCGCACAGCAGGGTCACACACTACCCGCTGCACCACACCGGTCTATTCCTATTCCGGCGTTGCACCCACCAGGAAGTGTATTTACAGATTAGATGAAATGTACGCTATTTTTTCGTTCATACCAAGACGCTCTAGTTAGACAAATAAATGCCTAATTTTTTATGTGGATTATAATAATTCATGCCTGTTTCCTATTTGCATATAGCCATGGATCATTGGATTTCAAAGGGTATACAAGTTTCGGCATGGCCGATCTTTTATTTTCTATGGTGGGTGCCTATTGGACGTCTTCTCTCCCAGTGACGTTAAATTAAATAAATTTAAATTGTTTGAGTAAGAAAAATGAAAAATGAAAATCTAGAGTAAAAATAGTTGCTGTGACTCAAAGGTAGAAACATTCAACACTCACACAGACGCACGCACACCTGCAATGATTTGAGAGCGGGTCAGCTGGTCCTCCAACGTTTGACGAATTCACCAAAATAAATTCATTGAATGAAATGTCAGCCAACGGAAAGGCATGATTAGGAAGGTCTAGTGCAGCAGGCATGTGGCAGTGCATGGAAAATTTTAACGAGGGTCGATCAGGCAGATAAGTAGTTGCTAGTTGCACAAATATTATAAAATGCTTGACCAGCTGATTCCGGTAATAGCCTCGCGCTGATTTGCTTGCTGCTGATAAGTGGGCAGTGCAATTCAGCTCATTTGCAATACAGCTGTGAGTAGCGGTTTCAAAAGCGATGTTTGTCGAACTAGAACTTGCGCAAAATTTGCATAAATTTGATTTATTGCTAAGAAACCAGTTTATGATACTTAAGTTCCTGGGGGGAAATGATGATTATTAAAAACCCGTCTAGACGATCAACTATGAATTCTCTCTCTTTCTCTCTACAGTGGGTCATAAAACGTATAACAGCAACACCCACAGAAACAAACGAAAAACGTTTCCTTAATTGCCCGCTACCAAGAAGTGGTCTTTGTCTTTTTCGTTTCCAAAGAATGCTTTTCCGCAGTTGAATTTTCCACTGAGCTGTCGGTGAAGGCAATGTTCATGATGTGGATGGATTGTAAATAAAAACGATGACACTCAAAAGATGACTAACTAATAGATTTGGTCAGCGCCATTGTGGCTACCTATGATTAAGTGGGTAGTTTCAGAAGTTATTCAAGTGATTGTGTTTGAAGAATGCAAAGTTTTAAAGCTCTAGATCCAAGTATTGGATTTGAAGCACTTTTACACTGATCAACCTTTCTCAAATGGTAAAAAAACTCCATAAAATTGTATTGAATAACCGTTAGTAGAAGCTTTAAGCTCATATTGACTATATAGCTGTATATTTTATTATAAGATAGATGTGCGCAAGTTAAGTGCCTCGATTACTAAGAATAAAATTTAAAAAAATTGCTTTGTGAGAATATTTTTGTGGAGTTTTTAATGCTGCTTTGTAAATATTTTGTTTCGTTTACACTTGAGGCGAAGAAACAATAACGAGAAGGCTAAGATAAACTGGTCTGTGCCGAAGTTTCCGACATATAGTCATCCGATTTCGAACAAAGTTTGGAAAACTGTTTGAAAGCATATAAAATTAACAATCACGTTTAGTTTACGAACAATGAAATTGAAACCAGAAAAGTTTTTTACCATTATATATAGTCATCTGATTTTGACACAATTTTGAAAATCAGATCGAAAGCATTCACCGAGCTAAACAACGGTCAAATTGAAAACAGAAACGTTTTCTCACTAAGACAAATTTTCCGACCGATCGATCCTATGGTAGCTATTATATAAAGTCATCTATTTTTTAACCCAATTTTGAAAAGTTTCAGTTTTAGTTTCAGTTTAAAAGCATTTAATATTAATAAGGGAAAAGTTTAAGAACGAGAAAATTGAAAACGAAAAAATTTTTCTCCGATCAGTCCTATGGCAGGCATAAGATATAGTGATTCGGTTTTGACCAAATTTTGAAAGTCTGCTTGACAGCATTTAACATTAATTACGGCTAAGTTTAAGGACGCTGACTATGATAACAAAAAATATTTTCTCAATAAGACACATTTCCCGACCGATCAGTCCTATATTAGGCATTAGATATAGTCAACCGATTTTGAACAAATTTTGAAAGTCAGTTTGAAAGCATTTAATATAAACGAACGATAAAATTAAAAACAAAGAAGTTTTTCTTACTAAGACTGATCGGTCCTATGTCAGCCATAAGATATAGTCATCCGATTTTGACCAAATTTGAAAAATCTATTTAAAAACATTTAATTTTAATACCAACCGATTTTTTTTACTAAAACACATTTTTCTACCGATGGTTTCTATGGCAGCTTTAAGATATAGTCATCCGATCCAGCTGGAAATCTGATCGATGATCAAAATTTGAGGACACATTGAAAATTATATTTTCGCTTATCTTTTCTTAATGTCATCATCGTTTACGACCCCAAAAATTATGGCACTTTACATTACAAATTTGGTTTCTTTAAGAATTAATCTTAAGGCATTTCTGGAGAATCCACCGAATGAGTTACCGCTTGATTTGTTGCCGCACAGACTTCTTTCTGATTCCTTACCTTTCAAATGGCTTGTCCCTAAAACCAATTACTTCTAATCCTCCCCGCGTACATCAATCGAAACACTTGCCAAACAAAAAATAGAATATAATATGATTTCTTAATGTATGACCCACCTCATCCAATAATTTGCTGTGCATTTTGTTTGTATTTCACTTCAATTAATCAACAATTTTACTTTTGTTTTCTACACCAAAAAAACCCTCTTGATATTCAAAACTTTTGTCAATGATCGGTCGAATGTTTTGCACTGTTTGGCGTGTGTTTTCAAACTGAACTGTAAAGAAAATTTTTAAAAATACTCTGCAATATCAGCACACAGAGCAGAGCTCCCACACGTTGCGCCGCTGAGTGTTGAACCGTTACACATTCTTAGCATATGCTCGATCGCTTGCTCTCTCCTTCTCTTTCACTGTAGCGCTTGCGCTCAACCATATGTTAGGCTAACAGAAGTCTGGTCTGTCACTGTGTTCTGATTTCAAACGCGTCGACTGCTAAATGCTTCGTTATCAATTTAAGTGCGCGCATGTGGTGCCACCACCCACTTTAGGCATTGACTTTGATAAATCAATTTGACTTCTGTAGAAGCATCATCATGTTGAGACTTTAAGTCTTGTTGTTGCTGTGGCGTAATCTTTTGGGTAACCAACTAAATCGCGTGTGACACGTGTGCCGGTTGTGACCAGTTGGGGGGCCTCTTACCCACAAGTCTGTTTATTGTCTGTCTCGTACTTCGCGTACTTTGGGCATGCCTTGGCCATATGTATGACGGGGTTTTCTCTATGCATGTAAATGCCAAGTTAATTACGGTCTATGCGTGGGCGGATTGTGTCTAGCTGTTGTAACTGTGATTGCTCAATCCAAATTTATGTTCGTATGTATTGTTAGTCTGCGATTATGTGGTTCCATAGTTTTTAGCGTAGGCAACCAAATTATGTGATATATTTTAAGCCGCGACCAGCAATGGACCCCAGTTGCATTTCATTGGCTTCAAATTCGGAAGCCAATATTATAAAATCGTCATAACAGCTAAAATTGCCGAATTTTTTTCTAAAATCTAGAATACATTTAATTTTTGAAATATCGAATCGACCTTTGACCACTTTTAGGGCGAATTTCTAAATTTTAGAGCGATTTGGACTGTTTTTATACCCTTGGAGAGGGTATATTAAAATTGTCCGGATGTTTTTAACGCACAGAAGGAAACATCTCCGACCACATAAAGTATATATATTCTTGATCAGCGTGACGAGCTGAGTTGATAGCGTCTGTAGCCATGTCCTGTCTGTCCGTCCGTCTCGTGTCCGTCTGTTTCTATGCTATCACCTCCGTCAGTTTTAAAGCTATCTCAACCAAACTTTGCACGAAGTCTTTTGGTATAAATACGCTGCACATTTGTCGGAACCGGCCGGATCGGATAACTATAGCATATAGCTGCCATAGGAACGATCGGTTGAAAAAGTAGTTTTAGTGAGAAAAACTTTTTTGTTTTCAATGCTATTGCTCCCAACCCTCGCATTTATAAGTTTTCTATGATTTCACATAATTTCACAGAGATTTATCAAAATCGGACAACTATATAGTATAGCTGCCATACAAAAGATAGGTCTGAAAAAGTCTTAGTTCCCCCAGTTTTAGAAAAACTATATTTAGTGTTTCCAAAAATTGTAAAAAGCTATATGCTCCCAACCCCCGTATTTATAAGTTTTCTATGATTTCACATAATTTCAGCGAGATTTATCCAAATCGGGCAACTATATAGTATAGCTGCCATACAAAAGATAGATCTGAAAAAAAGTCTTAGTGAGAAAAACTTTTGTTTTCTAATGCTTCCCAACCGCCGTATTTATAAGTTTTCTATGATTTCAATAATTTCACTGAGATTTATCAAAATCGGACAACTATATCGTATAGCTGCCATTCAAAAGATAGATCTGAAAAAGTCTTAGTAAAAAAAACTTTTTTGTTTTCAATGCTACCGCCCCACTTTGTACAGATTATATTATATACTACCACACAATTTTTTAAAGTTTGTTTTAAATTGGTTGATTTTATATAAAACTCCCCTAGGAACGATTGTTTCAAAATTTATTTTTTTTGGGAAAAATTTTTTGTGTATATATTGTATACCTATTAATAATGTAAATATAAATTATCCATCGTATGTATATAAACGTAGATTCGGTTAAATTTAGTTTTTTTTTTTTTTTTTTTTTTAGTGCATATAGCTGCCATAATTGTATAGCTGCCATACAGAAGAAAGGTCTGAAAAAAGATTTTGAACGAAAAACTTTTTTAATTTCAATGCTCAGTCCCACACTTCTTATTGATCAATATTATATGCTATCGCACAATTCTGTCAAGTTTGATCCAAATCGGATGAAAATAGCATAGAGGTGTACCCGTGACGTGAATTTGAGCGTGTCAATGTGTGTCACGACGTTATCGTAAGCAAAGACAGAGTACAGACAGAGCTCACGCAATCATCCGTGATATCCATCATAATAAAGGATATGCAGTTATCACGAAATTTTCAAAATGTATTTTACCCATACAATTTATATGGCATTTTTTAACTTTTGTTAATTTTATCTTGCTTTCCATATCATTAATAAAGAAATCCATTTAGAAAGTAAATTAAAAATCAGTTTAGAATTGATTAGAACCACATTCATTGCATATTTAAAACCCAGAATACAAAAGACATTGTTTTCTTTTATAAGAGGAGCAGAACAACATTTTGCTTAAGGCCTGTTTCTATTCATGTGAAATATCTTACCAAACTAAAAATTTATCTCATCTGAGAATAGGACTTTAAGCTAAATGAAATGTGTAGCAATCTTGCGATCAACAGTATTGTTGATGGGTGGATGAGCATTCAAAGGATGAACATTTATTGTGAAGGTCCATGTCATTTATTTATGCAAAACAATTTCGGTCAAATGACCTCCACGGCTGACTTGGCAATGTTCTTGGTCACGGGTACACGGGTTGGTTTATCCACCAAAATTCCAGTTTCAAGAACTCGCTGCACAAATTGATCCACAAATTAAGTTTTTTTTTAACAGTTTTTTTCAAATTTCGCACAGTTGGAGTCGAGGACTCACCATTTTAAAAATATGTTTTCATAATTTCCTAAGTTTCTTATAGCGAATAGCGACCCACTTCGTAAATATCATAGTTTTTACTAAATATTACTCGCTTTCCGAATGACATTTGGCGTTTTTAAAGTCATATTATGAATAGTTCAAATTCCGTAAACTAGATGGACCACCCTGTAATATCTCCTAAGAGCAGTTACAGTAATGCACGATTTACTTAGTTTTTAGATTCATCATACAAGAATCCGAAATCTTATAAAGAATATAGGAATTAGGAAATTCAAAATTACATTAAGTATCCTGTAGAAAATGTATCTGGAATTTAAAAAAAAATCGTACTTTTCTGTCTGTTTTAAAAGAAAAAACTTTTAGACCTTTCTTAGGCACTAGTTATAATGTCAAGCTTACCTCTGGACAGAAAAGTTCATGTGTAACTGCTTTGACAGATATATATTCAAGAATTTTACCTACTTCTGTTCAATTGCAACAGAATGAGTAGAGCAGTGCAATTACTTTGTCTGAAAGTGGAGATAAAGTCGATTTATGCATGTTTGAATTTGTACGAAAAGAAAGAGGAACAGTTTACTGGCATCAATCAAGGTTTTCCTAAACTTTAAACGTTTACAAAATAAAAATGATGTAGTGGTCAGAAAATTCAACAAGTTTCCAGAATTGCATGATCTATCTAAGTCGGCGGTGGGCAGCCTCATAACCCTTCTTCCCCGCACAATCCGGACCGTTATTTATAGATTTTTATTATTAATTAGATTGGAGCAGTGGTGCCCAAAACGTAATTTTCCTATCACGTGTGATAGGAAGTCAAAATGCTGCCGGCGTCGCAGCCGACACACGCGTAGAGAGAGAGAGTACGAGAGCTCTATAAATAGCACGCACACACATTTATTTCTTTACCTATAGCCCATATTTGACATAATGACGTTTAATTCGTGTTTCGCTGCTACACACACTATCGCAAAGCTCGATAGTTTGTGTTTGGGCACCACTGGATTAGAGCAAAGGATTAAAAATAATGTTGTTGTACCCTTTCCGTTATTTTTGCTACCCACCGCTGACGTAAGTTATTCTTGCTGTTCCGTAGAAAGTATATTTTCCGGTATGAAGTTTAACATGTCCGCTAAGAAATCATATGGACGGAAATATACAACGGTAACGTCGCTGCAGAGATCTGCAGAGTTCGCTACCGCAGCGCTGCTACTGCAGGTACAGTGTATATATTACAGTTGACCGACTTTTTAACTTCACCCAGAGAAATCTAGCACGAATCGGCGAGACAGAAATCGGCTTCAATTTAGATTTTTTCATCTTGATTATTTTAGAGCGAAAACTGCTTGCATATGAGAAGACAATTAATCTTGACTTCCAACGTCTCAGAAATTCGTGCTTGATTTTAATACTTTCGGCTTGGATCCAAGAATGTTCCGTCTTACCGTACTTTTGATATCAAAACTGCTTGATATCAAGCACGATCGGCTTGGTTTTTTCTCTACGTGTTAATTTTCCTGTATAATTTAAAATCGATTGAAAATTTACATTTTCTTCTTCATTTTGCAGTGACTTTTACCAACTAGAGTCTCATTTGTGATTGAAAATATATTATAGAACTCTGCAGGATCTCTAGACCTTTGGATAAAACACCTCGTTCTGCTTGGTTGACTATGACTGCCAGTTTGAAGAATTCAAATATGATAAAGATATGTTTGTTAAAGCTATTAAAAGTTGCAAAAGTCCAGCAAAAAGTATTTGCCCGTTCTCAATGCAATGCACAAGTGTTTGCTCCACACCTCGACCTAAGCCCATCACCCACAACTTGGCTAAAACAAATGTCATAAAGCGTCGCGCATTAGAAATGCATGCGAAATAACAGTCGAATGATAAATAAGTACGAGTATGCAGCAAATTTATGCCAGGCAGCGTAAACTAATGGCATGTGGCTAATAGTTTGCCAGTTGTGTTTGCAATCGCATTTATTACAACTTTTCTGAAGATTAATTACCCGCTCGCTGGCCATAAATAAGGCAAACACACACGAAGCATTATTTGCAAATGCAAAGCATAAAACCCACATGGAAAATTCAAATTAGAAACCATTGCAGGCAACATCAGAGCGGCCATTCAATTTCATCAAACGAGCTTCGGGCGAGACAAGCCACAGCACAGCTCAGCTCAGCTCCACTGATGCCCTTGGATTGCAGAAGAAGCCAAGTCGAAGGTGTTAGCAGCAGTGAACAATCAAGCCATAAACAATGTGCAGCCAAAAGAGTTTGCTGGCCAAGGTCAAGTGGTTGGTTCTGTGTGGTGCGTTAGCACCCAACTGGCTAATTAAATTAATTAAAATTTCAGGCACGCGATTTGTCTGACAAACAACAGCAACCTGATAACATTTCAACGGTGATGCTTTGTGTGTGTTTTTCGGCACCTAAGCTGATTAGAAGCTGCCGCGTCATTGGGCTCATAAATTATAACAAGCTGCCTTTCCAATTTGGTTGTTTTTGTCATAAACCACAAGACATTGCTGCCTCTTCAATTACTGTTTAAATAGATTTTGGGATTTTGATTAAATTTTATGACGGGCCCCCTCTGATTTGTGCAATTTGCCTGACCTTAGCGTACGGCGCGTGTGAGTTGATTGCAAAGAGCAGCGAAAACTGTTTTGAAAGTTTCATGCGAAGCCACCTTGATATGTTTACTGATATGCAAGCTGCAATTGTTGTACGACAGGAAAAGGAAATGATTGCCAAGATTTTAAATAAATGGTTAAAGTAGCCCAAAGTTTACTTTCTCTAACCTAAGAACGAAAAGTCTTCATAGACCCGAGAAATTGTCTTTAAGCGTTGGTTACATTCCCCTTTTCGTTGTAGCTCAAGTCATGATCTTTGGCTCTACACTCGTAACGCTAATTTTAAAGACGTAAAAAGCATTAACAGAGGTTGGCTTACAAAGTTTGGAAAAAAATTATTCCAAAAAGTTAGTGAGCTCTGAAAATTTCAAGTTGATTTGCTTGGGTTTACTTAAATTATATATGAAGCACTCTTCAGTCCAAAAACGACCGTTAATTTGATTGAAATAAGAACAAACATTCTTAAATCAAGAATGAATCGATTATTGTGAGGCGAACAAAATTCTAAAGAGTGCCTTCATAATTCAACGGTATTGTGAACGAAATATACTTACAATGCTAAGGCAAGAAAATAGGCTATGGAAAATTATTTCAGCACAAATCTGGTCTTTAAATATCCAACTGGTTTAATTTTAAACATACAGTTGTAAATGCTTAAGTCAGGGGTGCCCAAGCCCATTCCGCAAGCCAGGCATTCGTTGTTGTTTGACGCAAAGGGATAGCGGCCGCGTACGCCATGCCAACAACAAATTTATATGCTTGCTCAGCTCTCTTTCTTTCCGAGCAAAGGATTTGTTGTAGACCAACAACAATGTTGCTTAGTCAGCGCTTGCCCCATTCTCAGTGGCCGAACGCTTTTAGCTATTCACGGCGGCACACACACATACACACACACAAAATTCGGGTTTCTCTTTCTATTTCTTGCGGTTGTTCTTGCTTGAGATATATTTTGTGCACTTGTATTTGCTTTCAAACTGTTGTAAGCTCATTCTGGGCACGCCTGGCATAAATCATTGCAGCTTTATTTGATTCAATACAGAGATCTCGTTTTGAAAAAATATTGAGAATTTTATGAGCTTAATCAGGGAATCAAAACCAATCATATTTCGGTTCCGGTTCTGAAACTTATGTTTCGGTAAGAGGTTTTGACACTATTTCAATATCTGGTTACTGGATTTTTAATTCGGTTAAATATAAATGAACAGGGAAGATTGCGTTAATCCGATTTCTTAGCGAAGACATAATATTTCCCACGCAGAGGCATAGATACCATTGTGAAAACTTTGTTTAGTTTTCTGACCACCGCTTAAGAACATCTTCTTTATTTTGTAAACGTATTCCATTCCATTCCTTGGTCCATTACTTTTAACGCGCGTTGATATAAAAATACTGAAAATATGATCAATTTAAAAAGACAAAAGACGATCGATTTTCATAAGAATTTTTCTGACATCAGACATTATTAGAGCGAAGCTCTTTTACGGACGTCAGACTGGGGGAGTAAATCTTGAAAAATTTTGTCTTTGCGATTTTTTTTTGGGGGATGCCTTTGAATTCTCTCTTTGAATTCTCTCTTTTTGTATTTGCAAAATCAGCAGCTTTTATCTTTACAGTAGAAGCAGGTGGGTTGTGTGTGGAGTGGGATAGTGTGAGGTGGAAGTGGGGGGAGTGGTGGGAATCAGGTGAAGATTTGGTGGGGATCTGGCGGGGATTTGGTGCTAATCTGGTGTGGATCTGTTGGGATCTAGTGCAGATCAGGTGGTGATCTGGTGGGGATCTGATGGAGGTCTGGTGGGGATCTGGTGGGTATCTGGTGAGGATCTGGTGGAGATCTGGTGGGGATCTGGTGGAGATCTGGTGGAGATCTGGTGGGGATCTAGTGCGGATCTGGTGGAGATGTGGTGGGGATCTGGTGGGGATCTGTTGGAGATCTGGTGAAGATCTGGTGGGGATCTGATGGAGATCTGGTGGGGATCTGGTGGAGATGTGGTGGAGATCTGGTGGGGATCTGTTGGAGATCTGGTGAAGATCTGGTGGGGATCTGAAGAGTATCAGGTGGGGATCTGGGAGAGATCTGGTGGGGATGTGGTGAGGATCTGGGGTGGGCCAGGTGGGGATCTGGTTTAGTTCTGGTAGGGATCAGGTCAGGAGCTGGTAGGGATCTGATGGGGATCTGGTGGGGATCTAGTGCGGATCTGGTGGTGATCTGGTGGGGATCCGATGGAGATCTGGTGGGGATCTGGTGAGGATCCGGTGGTGATCTGGTGGGGATCTGAGGAAAGAGGTGATGAAAAAGGTGATGTATGAGTTGATGAAAAAGACGATGAAAAAGGTGATGAAAGAAATGATGAAAGAGGTGATGAAAGAATTGATGAAAATGTGATAAAATAGGTTGTGAAAGAGGTGATAATTGAGATGAAGCAAGAAGTAATGCGAGAGGTTATGCGAGAGGTTATAAAAGAATGGGAAAATAGGCTCAGTGACTAAAGAGTGACTAAAGAGTGAATAAGCAGTGACTAGCATCAGGTTTTACAACAAAGCATCGTGAGTGTTAACGACACTCACACTTTTTTTTTAAATATTCACTTTTTCCATAACAATTAATATCTTATGTGCAAAAACGAAACTTCGTGTTGAGTGCAATGCAGCTTACAAGGTCACAGGACCTACAAATGTAAACAAACCTGACCTTCCCTCCGCGACTTTGCCCGCGTCGAAGATTTTAAAAATTGTGTTGTTTTATCTTGTAGTCAGTTTCGAGTTCACAAGTGGTAAAAATATATCAAAATTTTGCTTGGTGAATGCAGTAGCCGGTAAAATTTTTCCCCATCCCATCCTAAAGGATCCTTTCCGTCAAGTGGATGTAAATTTTGGGTTAGCACATATCTAGTAAATATATAAAGATTGTGGATTTCACAGCAGCATCTGCGCTGCTTGCCCATAATTTGGAACGGATAGATTCGTAAGTCTTTCCCAAAAATTAAAAAGACAATCAGGCCCATGGTGGAATTATACCAGGTGGAGTCATTAAAGTAGGCTGCCTCTTTTTGGGGTACCAGTTGAATGGTGAAAAACACTCAATAGCAAAGGGAATGTCAACGTGCTCTCACATTTTCCTATCAACTGGTACCTCTCTCGCATGGTGAATTCCTGACAACACTACCTTGTTAATTATGCCATGATCAGGCCTGTTCCCAATTTCACTTCGGTTTTCGTATAATCAGTTGTACGTTGAACTGTATTTTAATTAGGTTATATGGTAGGTGACACTCATATCTAGGGTTACTAGATCCGGTTTCAGTAAAAGTGGTATTTCTAAATCATTTGAAACGGAAATTCTCCCCCGACCTTTACAACATGTGGTTACCAAAAAAAATAAGTTGGTTGGGGGTAAAGGGGTTGTATGTAATTTAAGGAAAATAGATTTATTAATTTTTTTTCAAAAGGGTTATTTTTTTTTATTTTATTTTGCAACAATAAAAATATTCATTTCCGACCCTATAAACTATATATATTCTTGATCAGGACGACGAGCTGAGTCGATTGAGCTTTGTCCGTCCGTCTGTCTGTCCGTCTGTCCGTCTGTCTGTTTCTACGCGAACTAGTCTCTCAGTTTTAAAGCTATCGAGCTGAAATTTTGCACAGAGTCTTCTTTTTACTGCACACTGCTAATATGTCGGAACCGACCGGATCGGATGACTATATCTTATAGCTGCCATAGGAACTACCGGTTGAAAAGTGGGTCTTTGTGACAAAAACTTTTTTGTTTTTAATGTTAACGGCTTCCACTTCAGCAAATATTAATACTATACGCTTTCACATAGTTTAGGAAGTTTTTGTCAAAATCGGATGACTATATCTTATAGCTGCCATGGGAACTATCAGTCGAAAAATGGGTTTTAATGAGAAAAATTTTTTTGTTTTTAATGTTAACGTGTCTCACATCACCGATTATTAATATTTAACGCTTTTATACAGATTTGGAAGTATTGGTCAAAATCGGATGACTATACCTTATAGCTGTCATAGGAACAATCGGTCGAAAAGTGGGTTTTAATGAGAAAAACTTTTTTGTTTTTAATGTTAACGTGTCTCACATCACCGATTATTAATATTTAACGCTTTTATACAGATTTGGAAGTTTTGGTCAAAATCGGATGACTATATCTTATAGCTGTCATAGGAACTAGCGGTCGAAAAGTGGGTTATTTAGAAAATTTTTTTGCTTTAATGCTGGCGTTCTTAAGCTAGATTTAAAACATTTGCAAGGGTTTTAAAACTTGAGGGGTTTTTTTTGTTGTCTTCTTTTTTAAAATTTTTTTTTTTAAAAAAAAAAATTTTTTTTTTTTTTTGTTTGTGTAAAAAAGGGTGGGAAACGAGTCGTGGAGATCAAAATAGAAAAATGAAGTTAGCCCCGAAACGCTTAGTGAACATTGACCAAACGAGAGAAAGAAAAGCAAAAAATTAATGAAGTCAGTGAGATTTCGGCTGTGGCAGAAAAAAGACGCGTTGACAGAGAATATTTATAATATTTTTATACCCTTGCAAAGGGTATTATAATTTTGCCCAGAAGTTTGCATCGCATAGAAATATTCATTTCCGACCCTATAAACTATATATATTCTTGATCAGAGTGACGAGCTGAGTCGATTGAGCTTTGTCCGTCCGTCTGTCTGTCCGTCTGTCTGTCCGTCGTCTGTCTGTTTCTACGCAAACTAGTCTCTCAGTTTTAAAGCTATCGAGCTGAAACTTTGCACAGAGTCTTCTTTTTACTGCACACTGCTAATATGTCGGAACCGAGCGGATCGGATGACTATATCTAATAGCTGCCATAGGAACTATCGGTCGAAAAGTGGGTCTTTGTGAGAAAAACTTTTTTGTTTTTAATGTTAACGTGTCTCACTTCAGCGATTATTAATATTATACGCTTCTACACAGATTTGGAAGTTTTTGTCAAAATCGGATGACTATATCTTATAGCTGTCATAGGAACTATCGGTCGAAAGGTTCGTTTTATTTAGAAAAATTGTTTGTTTTAATGCTGGCGTTCTTAAACTTTGATGTATTAAAACATTTGCAAGGGTATAAAAACTTCGGCAAAGACAAAGTTAGCTTGGCCTTCTCGTTATTATGTTAAGTGTGCAATATATTGTTGGTGAGTATCGAATTTCATTACATCTGGGGACTCAATAGCACTTAAGTAATATTATTATCGATAATTTGTCATTATTAATCAATTTTCTACTTAAAACAGGTCCTGCTGCGCAAACTATGAGCAACAACACACTTAAAGGGCAAATCACTAACAACCATCCCTACCATTAGCAACCAAAGGCATCATGGCGAACATTAACAATAATAATAAAAGTAAACAAAAATAGTTGTTGGTTTGTATAATAAATTATATGTCAATAAACTTTGCTAATAAACTCAAATCTAAAGTTGATTATGGGGGTGACATTTTATACAAAAGGCATGCAAAATTAATTGGTTTGTAAGCTGACGGTTCAGGTCTTCCTCCCCACGATATACAAAGTCAGTGCATCTGAGATCGTAAGGAGAAACGCGGAACCCGAAGGCTGGCGCGTGTCGTCACCCAAACGGTTAACGGTTACAACAACAACCCCTGAGTTTCTCGGCGTTTCTTAAGACAAACGAAACGGAACCTTCAGGTTTTGGCATGCCTTATGACGTGAAATATGGACTTCTGTCATGCATCCAAGTCCGACTGGGGCTCTCTCTCGTGCTCTTTGCAAAACAGCTTAGCACAATGATGCCTTAGCGCAATAGCTTATTTGTTTCTCCATATAATCTTTTCTTTGGCGTTTTCACCTACTTCGCAGAAAAATTTGTCTATTAGTGCGAATGCATAACTAAACGAAGATCTATGCCAAATCTAAGATCTCTAGGATAAGCAGTTTTTGCTGTGGGTAAAACAGTCCAAAACCAAGTTTGTCGGAAATTTTCAGTGATGTAGACGCTGCAAAAAAAAATCCGAAAATAAAACAGTTCTTCATAAGGTACGGTTCTAAAACAAACAAAAATGGTTAGTAAAGTAGACATATTGAAACGGTGCGAAAAAAATTATACAATTTTTCCATTCTCGCCGGAGTCGCCTGCACTATCAAACTCTAAACGCTATCATGCTGCCTAGATTCAAAGAAGTCATTTCTGAGAATAAACCTTTGTTTTATGAGACACACACTATATTTCAAACTTTAGTTCAAACTTGCTCAGGATTACTAGATTTTCCGTACTTCAAACGAGCATTTAAGAATTGATTAGCTTTTCATACTTGCTTCAAGTACAATCAAGTCGACACATTCTTAAAATTTCACTTGTACAAAAAGTGTGATTTTGTAACGTTGTGTAATCAGAAGTCCCATACTTATGAAACTATTGCTACACACCTCGCTGTCAAACCAATTCGCATAACAAAGGCTACTTACGCGATAAGCCAAAGCCCCAGCATGGGGTGCTTTGTTTCTGTTTCTTTTTTTGGGCATCTGCGCATAATTTTCAGATCAATCAACTCACCAAAAAGTCAGAGACAACAGTAACATTTGCATGCGACTCGCGACCCATAAATCGAAATGTCCAAAGTTAAGTCAGTGATGCATATGCGAAAGTGGCCAGACCAGCCTCAAATCTGGTAGCTTTCATGTCTAAATTATTCATGTTTTGTTATTATGTTCGGAGTATTCAATGTCAAGCCAACTTAATTAAAAACTAATTTGATGCACGTTGAGGCAGGGCAGTCCCGGACAACACCAACAATATCTGTCTTGGCGGGCGCACGCAATGTGGTTGATTATGAAAGCATTTTATAAATGAGAGAAACATTGCTTGTCATGGCTAAAAGTCAAAGTGAAAGAAGCAAGAAAAGAGAGCTGAAATATGATGACTTTCAGTAATTTATATGAAATGTGCGTTTTTATATTTTTTAGCATTTCCTTTATTTAATTACACGACCGACAAGCCAAAGAGTTCACAATTCAAGCAATGCGCAAAACAAAATCTTTTGAAACTTAATTTGAATGCGCAAAAACAAAATCTTAATTAGAAAACAAATTCGAGTTGTGTGTGATTTTTTTATGTTATTTGGCTGTTAAGTCTGTTCGCTTTTGTAGGTGTTCAAATGAAAGATTGAAAACGAGCAAAAAAAAAAGCTGCTTTCAATATTTAAGGCTTCCCATAATTAACAAAAGAAGTAATTATGATAGAAACACGCAAAAAGCCAGGGTCAAGTTAACTAATTTTACTCTTACACATGTTCATAGAAAATGTTTTAAGTACGATTGTAATTTAAAATGTGCAAATATTTAATAAATCTTTGGTCACATTTAAAAGTGTAGAAAACAGTGAATTTAGGGGTAAGCTGATTGCCAGCTGAAGCCAGCCTGCTTGTCTTGACATGCGAAATGCGTCTGGGGCCAGCTTTTTACTCTGATAAGCAGTGTGACCAACCTTGACATGCAATCAGCTCATATGCAAGGGAGTTGCCGAATGTAATTGATGTTAAACTGAATTTGGTTGTTCATCTTTTTACCTGTAAAAGAATATAATTAAAAATTTTTTATATTCATTTAGCACACCTTTTATCTAAGTTTCATTTCTCTCATTCTCACTCTCCCTTTCTCTCTCTCTCTCTCTGAATACACATTACAAAAATTTGCCTCGATTTAATTGAATTATGCAAGCAACTAATGAAACAGTTGGCTGACCTTTTGCGATCCCTTTTCATGTGAAAACACGTAACTTTCACAGCAGCCGCAGGGCAACACGAGCAAAGGCAACCAAAACTAATCCAAAACCAGCAACCATCAGCAGTGAACTTGGTATCTGATCACGAATTGCCATCTTTCACCGCCATCGATCAAGTCATCATTATCTAATCCAGGGATAATAGAAACTGTAAACCAATTGAAGCTCCCGCCAGCTATTTGTATTAGGTATCAATGGGTATATTCATTATTCCCCCCACATGCAGCGAAACAAGTTCAAAACGCCACATCATATTTGCATACATCATTAAAAGAAGTTGGCAAAAAATTAAGCATCACCTAAACGAAGATGTTAGACGAGGCTCTCTGACTGTGATAATTATATATGGCCGACGCTGATGAGACGGGCCAAAGCCATAACAACTAAGCACTTGTAAGCAACAACGGAGACAA
The DNA here is from genome assembly GCA_018904235.1 of Lordiphosa stackelbergi. Lineage (NCBI taxonomy): Eukaryota > Metazoa > Arthropoda > Insecta > Diptera > Drosophilidae > Lordiphosa > Lordiphosa stackelbergi. Next base: position 65,609 of record JAEIFU010000957.1, read on the forward strand.
TTACACTGTGCAACATTAGGTGCACTTTGTGAGATAAGATTCTTAGTTTATAAAATTTTAAATTTTTAATATTTGTTTGACGAACAATAGCCGTGTTCACCAGCATAAATCGATGACAAAAATCGATGAATCTAGTTCGATTGTTGTGGTGAACGAATGTGATGTGCAAGCATGATTGCTATGAATGGAGGGATGGATCATTCACAACTAAAACGGTTACTTTGACGCATTCTATTTTTACCTAAAAATTTCATCAAAGGGCTTAGCATAAGCCAAACAATTTTTTTTTTATGATGTTTGCTGTATATTTTTTATACACGTGAATAGGGTATTTTAAAATTGTCCGGATGTCTTCTAAAGCATAGAAGAAATCATCTCCGACCACATAAAAGATATATATCCTTGATCAGCATGACGAGCTGCGTTGATAAAGCTTTCCATAATAAACATATTCGGGGTGTCACAGAAATCTCTAGAGATTTTGACCTCGGTTGGTTTGCAAATCGCTCGAAAAATCCGTCGGTGTCCCAGAACTTCAAGAGATTTCATTTTCTTATTTGAAAATCTAGTTAGAACAGAAACTGTTCCAATTAAAGCTCCATCGCTAAATACAGGGCTGCATCTCTCGCAAAAAAATTTCCCTAATTTTAGTTATGGGTAAATTTGATGTTCAACTGAAATTTTCTGATTGTGTTATATGTTTTATGATGCATTTTTAAATTATAGTTTAAATTTAAATCATAGTCTTCATAAATAAAATCAAAAATTTAAATATTTCTTGGCGCCAAACACGAGGTATAACTTTCCAGCCCTTAATGCGCTGTCTGCCAACCAGATGGAGCCACAATCGCTAAACGGCGCCACTGATGTGATTGGTTTAGATTAACATGAAAGACTTTGGTTTTTTTTCCTAATAATTATTGAAACGCAAATTTAAATGTTAAAACTAATTAAATAATATATTCATTTTTGCAACCTATCCAGAAAAATAATTTTGTTTACAGTTCCAAAATTAGTTTTGCGTGTCGAAAAACGCGAGATTTGAAAACAACCGAAAGAGATTTCTGTGACACCGGGAATTGGTTTTGGGTTGGAATTTGGTTGGAAGAGATTTCTGTGACACCTCCGATAATACTCTTTTGGAGTCTCAGAAGCATCATCTCTTGAGCATTGAGTTATCTGGAGGTACAATCAGCAGATTTGTAAGTAGAGAAACCCACAAGCTGGAGTACTATTACCTCTTTAATGGAAGATGTAGACGTAGACGAACGCTAAAGAGCAGGGCCGGTCAGCCATAGCCATTGGGGGCCGAACCCATGCATCACTGAGTGTTCGAATAGCATAATTGACTGAAATCAAAATTGGGAACAAACCGCGGAAGCTCTCAAAAAAGAAATTGTTTAACACGCATCCTAAGTGGCCGGTTTCGCTGATTTAGATTTTTTAGATTTTATTGAGCGATTTTCTAGTGCTACAAGATAAACTTATAAATTAATGCACTAGTCACAAAAAATACAGAATTAACATTGACAAACATAATCCGACTTATCTGATATAACGATCATTAAATTTAAATTTATTTTAATTTCATTATTATTATTTTGTATTAATATTCCTATATAACTTATTCTATTATTCCCTATCGGTTTCCCTATTTCCCTACTCGTTACATGTGATGTTAAGAAGCATGATTTATAAGATATGTTTTTAGTTGACTTTGAAATTGCGTGGCAAAAAGCGTTACTTTTGAACGGAAAGGATATTTGAAAAATTCCAATGGGAAGGTGATAGAGAATTTCGAGATCTTTTAAACAAGTTTAAAATCATCATTGTAGGTCAACAGGGATAGAGAATTTCAATAGCTTCAAAATAAGTTTAAGCTCATCATTGTAGGTCAACAGAGTGATTAAGGATCGACTGTCAAAGTGCCAAGTTTAATCCACAGAAAATGTTTAAAAAAAAAAACACAAAAGTTTTAATTTTTTTAAATCGATTTATTTAAAATGTGGTTGTAAAACTACTTAAAAATAAAAAAATTTAAAAAAAATTAACTTTTAATTAGTAAAAAAATTTATTTTCATTAAAATTATTTATTACTAAAAATATTTATTTTCATACAAAAAAATATTTTTACTACTCACAAGTTAGCTTTTTTTTATTAAATTTGGTGAATTTAAAGTAGTTTTACAACCACATTTTTAAAAACGATTTAAAAAAGTTAAAATTGTTTGCCTTTTTATACACTTGAAAAGTGTATTATAATTTTGCCCAGAAGTTTGCAACGCATAGAAGGAATCATCTCCGCCTACATAAAGTATATATATTCTTGATCAGCATGACGAGCTGAGTCGATTAAGCTTTGTCTGTCCGTCTGTCCGTCTGTCTGTTTCTACGCGAACTAGTCCCTCAGTTTTGGAGCTATCGAGCTGAAACTTTGCACAGAGTCTTCTTTTTACTGCACGCTGCTAATATGTCGGAACCGACCGGATCGGATGACTATTTCTTGTAGCTGCCATACAAATGTTCGTTCGAAAAATGGGTTTTAGTGAGAAAAACTCGTTTGTTCTCAATATTATCGCTCTCAAACGCAGTCATGGGTAATATTGAGTGTTTTTAAGCTGATTTGGCGAAGTTTGGTCGAAGTCGCTAACCGTTGTGACAAGCTATTTCAAGTGTATCAAAACTTCGGTACAGACGAAGTTAGCTTTGCCTTTCTCGTTTTTAAACATTTTGGATTAAACTTGGCACTTTGGCAGTCGATCCTTAATCACCCTGTTGACCAACAATGATGAGCTTAAACTTATTTTAAAGCTATTGAAATTCTCTATCACCTTCCCATTGGAATTTTGTAAATATCTTTTTCCGTTCAAACGTTACGATTTTTGCAAAGCGAAACCGGCCCACCGCTCGTGCACAAGCAAAGTTGCGTAGATTTCATCCCAATGAACAATTCATTCATGCATTTGAATATGTTAAAGACCAAAAAATATATTTTTATTTAGAATAAAAAATATATTTATATTTGCGTGCACAACATTCGTGTTCTATAAATAGCTTTCAATGCTTATAGCGTACATGTGATTTTGTGCAATGCACGTGTGCATAGGATCGTCGCGACGCGCCCATCTCTGCTCTAGAGGCATGAATGAGCGTGAAATTATTTTTCGCAGTCTATCAAAGTGGGAAAATAAGGTACTAAAGTAAGACGACGATAACTCAAATAATTAAAAAAATATTAAATTTTCTTATTAATTTTTCTTCAGAATTGATGCATCTGTTAAAAGGAAAAAACCAAATTGCAATTGGAATTTCCGTTTGGTTTTTATACGTTCCCAAACGTAATATCTGACCCCAAAAAAATACAAAAATTTATCAGTTTGAAAAATTTTTCAACTTTGAACCACTGTAAAAACCAAAATATTTGACCAAATTCAATAAACCAAACATTTTCGGGCTATCTGGGGTTCCCTTTATAAAATTAAATTAAAGCGGTAAAAAAAATCGACCATAAATTTTTGATTTTTGCAACGCTAAATTCGCCAAACCGGCCACTGTGCGACGGATGTGTCAATTTGACACAATATAAAAAAATGTAAAAAAAAATATACACTGCAACCGGCTGCCTTCGGTTGACCCTGCGCTTGCACTGGTAAGTGCCTACCATTATATCCATTCTGTCGATGCCGCATTTTGTCGGGTTATAAAAATGTATTAATGGTGTTTTTTATGAATTGTGCTGCACAACATTACAAAAGGGTTGTCTATTAGTAACGTACGAAACCAATCTTGAGTCCAGTCTGTGGTTGAAAACGTATGCCGAATAGTATATCGGGTTGTTCATCATATCCAGCAGCAGAGCTGGCCACTCCTTTCACTATTTACGAATAGTGTCGACAATGGTCATTTGCCGCTGCTTCCATTTAACTGCCAGGGTGTGAGATGTGAAAAAACATGCAGGTTAGAGACAGTTTGCCGTATAATATTCGGTTCATCCTGTGAATTCTGAATTCTGGTCTATGAAATCTACATCATTTTCACTTTCATCTTCCGAACCAATTTCATTGTCTGTTTTAAATGGATGGATCTTCTTGTAATCTTCATCGACCACTACAATATTTCCCGACGCAGGCGCCATATCGTCCACAATTTTTTTAAAATCACCAATTATTCTCTTCAAGTGAACGAGACACATTTGGAGCGCAAACAAGCAAATTATTAGCGTTTTTTTCATATGTGTCAAATTGACACACCAAGAACGCTTTTGTAACTTTTGCTTTTTTTTCGTCGAAATGCATTCAGTGCCTTAAAATTCCAATCACTTTCGTTAATAGTTGTGTCAAATTGACACAAAGGTCGGATGCGTGTTAATTTATTAAACAATTTTTCTTATCTTAAAATGGCACAATTTTGTGGCATAGTGTAACAACAACAACAACAACCAACCAACTTAAAACCAGCCCCAATGCGCAGCTGGCGTCGACGTCAGCGTTGGGGCTCTAAAGTTTTTCAACTCTTCCACTGGCACAAAGCGCAGACGCAACATTATTGTCGTTCAGTGCGGTTTTGGAGTTCGTTGCGTCTGGTTGCGTTGATATCGTCATCCCACACACCCCATTAGCCAGAAAACCGAACGCGAGTGTTACCAGTGTCTGTGCAATAGGTGCTATATACATAAATCCACCCCTAAAAAAAATAAAAATAAAAAAGAAAGAAAAATAACACGGAGATCCACAACAGGCCACAGGCCACACACATTTGGTGTAACATGTCGTTGCCATTCATGAAGGATAAACCTTGGCTGCTAATGCTGTTTGGCCTAGTGGCCGCTTTCAGTTGTAAGTACCTTCAAAATCCAACCATTGTGATGCAAATCCGAAACCGAAACTAGATTAGTGGCAACTACTATTTATGGCTAGAGGGCGGCCAGACAATGACATGACGAAAAAAAATATATATCATCTTTTGTGTGTTGAATGTGGAGTAAGCCAAATGAATATTCAACAGTTGTTGTTGTGGATGTTGCTAGTTTATGATTTGCTCTGACCGTTGAACTGTGCTTAACTATCCAACTGACCAACTGACTGACTGCATTAGCATTTCCATGACAGATTATCATAAATTTAAGTGCCTGGCAACTGTGCCTCTGTGTATGTGCGTTTCCTTGATACCATTCAAAAGGCCCCGGCCATCGCGGTGGAAAATCCGTTTTTCGCTGGCACCGTGAAAGTAGGTCTGTAGGTTGCAGATTTTGCAAAATAACTAGGTATCTCAGCATCTCTGCATATCTATTGATTTGCCAACCAGTTCGCTTTGCGTGATGGCCTGCCTAATGGCTTTTTAGCCCGCTCATCATTAATGAGAGACACTCGATTGTGTTGGTCGTTGGCTGTTTGCTGGTTTTATTTAACTTTTAATTACACCTTTTGGCATTTTGTTGAGGATTTGCTGAGTTGCCGAGATTGTGAAATCAGCTGTTGGGGCCCTGCAACCCAGAACCGGCATTTTGCACCAAAACAAAGCGGAAACTGTATGTCAAAACATTGGCCAAACACTCACAAATCTTGTGGGCAGACAAGAAAGACTCGTTGTTGTTGTCCGTGTCTGCAAAATTTGGAGCACCAACTGCCATGGCCACATACCAAAAAAAAAAAAAAAAAAATCAACTAACTATAACCCAAAATTGCAGGCCATGGCAGCCGCCTAAAGCACTAGATGGCTCGATAGTGGCCGTAAACATAAACGTGTTTATAGCCCCTGCAAAGAAAAAATATATAAAACAAAAACAAAACTGTAATAAAATAAAAATTAATTGAATTTCAACAACTTTGGTCCCACTGCACTGTGGGCTTTGACATGAAAAACTAATTCGATTCTTGCCCAGAAGTAATGTTAACGGGACTCAGGGAAACTATATAAAATATACATCTTTTATTTAGGGCGCCAAACCCTATCATTTATTTCTAAACTCCGATTCGCTGGTTCGAACCACAACTAACCAATGATTAATGTTCCAAATTTTAAGGTTCAAGGTTTTTCCGTCAGTGTTTTGGTTCGAGTCTGGGTTTGGCTCACGTTTTTCCCTATTTAAATAGAACATCAATTAATTTCATAACATACAAAAAATATTTCGAGTTCATGTTTGGAAAAGGATGTACTTGAGGATGACTTTGAGTCGATGATGATTTAGAAAATCTGCAGAAGCGTCAACATTTCAGAGATAACATTCTAGCATTCTAACATGAAGTCATATTTAAGCATTGTAGTCCTTAAACAAGTAAAAAAATCGGTCAAGCCCGACTGTAATATACTCAGTACCTGGAGCGGCAGCGAACTTTCTTTTGGTCATGGCATCACCAATAGAAGGGGCCACTAATTGCTTATTTGACAAATAGATGGCGCCACTACTGTGACCGTTTGGCAACCCAGGAAGCTAGCGCTACGGCAGCGTACTTTCTTTTGGTCATAGTTTCAGTTCTTCCGATCTTTATCGTTCCTTCAGCAAATTGATAAATAATCTTGATTAATAAATATATTCAGAAAATACGAACCCACAAATCTGTGGGTGATATAAGGTTTTTTTCAAAATTGCGGAGGCGGAGAGGCGTGACTGAAATTAACAAGCGAGAAAGTCAGTCAAGCCCGACTATAAAATACTCTGTACTCTGGAGTAGGACCTGAATGCAGTGCTGCTGCTGCGGTCATATCTAAGTCTCTCGCTCTCTCTCTCGCTCTTTCTCTCAAAAAGATTAAAAAAAGTCATAAAAAAACAAACAAAAGAACAGCCACCAGCAAACCGTGCTCGTATATTAAAAAAATAACAAGTTTCACTTTCCATTGATATTTCTTAATTCAGAATATGAGAAAAATTGTACATTTTTTCATTTAATTGCTTAAAAACACGAATTTTAAACTTTTAAATGGGTGGCTCTGGGAAATTCCAAACTAAGTCAGTTTTTTTTTGGCGTTTCGGACATTCATATTTCGGTCTCGGTATCTACAACTGATATTCGATGTGACTGACGTTTTAGACGACTGCGAAACGGTGCGTGGTTGAGACGAGGCAACTAAAAGCTTACTTGTAGTGATGGGGTTCAGATGTGTGTAGAAAATGTTTGCATAATTACCTGCTTGTATTTCTCAAGTTCCAATTCCACACTCGGACCATATAAATAGAGCATGCGAAATTTGCGAAGAAAAAATCAAAAGTGTTAGTTTTTGAAATCAAAGGCACACATAGTTAATTTTAAATGACTTTTGTCTTGTTTTTACGTTGAAATTGGTAAAATCTACAGGAAAAATCATTTAATCAACAATTTTTAGCCAGAAACGAAAAATGTTATGTTTACAATTTTTTTTTGTGTGTACAGACTATAATTATTAAAGTTCAGACTTGATAGGGAAATCAAGGCTGCAAACCGGTCGTAAACCCCTTAAAACCGGTTCGGTTCGGGTTTTTTAACCGAACCCCTAATATTTCTGACTCCTCGAACCTGAACCCGAACCGGACCACTTTTTCGAAAAATTAGGTTCTGTTTACCAAATTAAGTAGTTTTCCCAAGGACACATAAAGGAACATATAGAAATTCTTTGTAATCTGAATCGTATCATTCAAGTAGTTCTCCCACCCTACGACATTTCTATAGATCAGGTTTATACTTTCACCGTCGATAATGGAGCGAATATGGTTTCAGCAGGAGAACTTTTAATGCAACTATGAAGAATGTAATGATGATGAAGGTTGTTCATATGAATCATGAACATTCCCTAATTTGGACGATGACCAAATTACCTCAACAGAATCCCCGGGCGATTCTTTAATTACAGTTTGTTGTGCTGCACACACTCTAAATTTAGTAGATTTTTTTAAAGAAGTTCAGTTTGACATTAGCACACTATATGAAATCTTTTGCATATAGAAAAATAGAGGAAAGCTAACTTCGGCTCGACTAAAGTTTGTATACCCTTGGAGCATGATATATTTCTACCAGTTTTTTATATGGCAGCTATACAATATTTTCATCCGATTTTGATCAAACTCTCTAAAATTGTGTTGAGACAGATAATATTTATAACTAGAACGTACAAAGACGCTATCATTGAAAACAAAAAAGTTTTTCTCACTAAAACTATCTTTTCGACTGATCATTCCTATGGCAGCTATATGCTATAGTCATCCGATTTGGATCAGACTTGACAGAATTATGTGTTAGCATATCATATTAATCAGTAACGAGTTTGGGAGTGATAGCATTGAAAACAAAAAAGTTTTTCATACTAAAACTTTTTTTCAGACCTATCTTTTGTATAGCAGCTATACTACATAGTAGTCCAATTTCGAGCGTTGGGAGCGATAACATTGAAAACAAAAAAGTTTTTCTAGCTAAAACTACTTTTTCAACCGATCGTTCCTATGGCAGCTATATGCTATAGTCATCCGATCCGGCCGGTTCCGACAAATGTGCAGCGTATTTGTACCAAAAGACTTCGTACAAAGTTTGGTTACGATAGCTTTAAAACTGAGGGCGGAGATAGCATAGAAACAGACGGACATGGCTATATCAACTCAGCTCGTCATGCTGATCAAGAATATATATACTTTATGTGGTCGGAGATGCTTCCTTCTTTGCGTTACAAACATCCGGACAATTTCAATATACCCTCTCCAAGGGTATAAAAATTAAAAATAGAGGGAAGCTAACTTCGGCTCGACCGGAGTTTATATACCAGGGGTGCCCACAGCCATTCCGCAAAGCACGCATGTGTTGTTGTAGTACGCAAAGGAATAGCCTGCGCGTATAGACTTTACGCATGCCATAAGCCAACAAAAAGCAAAAACAAAATCATATGCGTGCGCTGCGTTTTGTTGTTGCCGCGCTCAGACCTGCAACAACAACATCATATGTGCCTCTCTTCTCTCTCTCTCCGATTTCTCTCGCAAACTCGAATGCAACAACAAATTGCATTGCGCTATCAAGGCAGATCTGCGTAGCAACGACCACTCACACACACAAGCAGAAATCGGGTTTCTCTTTCTCTCTCGTTTTGTTGTTACTGCTTGAAATATATTTAGTGCATTTGTATTAGTTCTGACGCGCTGGTAAGCTTGTTCTGGGCGCCCCTGTTTTATACCCTTGGAGCATGATATACGCGGCCAGTTTGTTATATGGCAATACGATATATTCATCAAAAAAGTTTTTTCTCACTAAAACTACTTTTCGACCGATCGTTTCTATCGCAGCTATATGCTATAATCATCCGATTTGAAAAAAACTTTACAGAATTGTGTGGTAGTATATAATATTGATCTGTACAAAGTCTGGAAGCGATAGCATTGAAAACAAAGAAGTTTTTCTCACTAAGAATTTTTTTTAGACCTATCTTTTGTGTGGCAGCTATACTATATAGTTGTCCGATTTTGATAAATCTCGGTGAAATTATGTGAAATCATAGAAAACTTATAAATACTAAGGTTGGGAGCGATAGCATTGAAATCAAAAAAGTTTTTCTCACAAAAACTACCTTTTCAACCGATCGTTCCTATGGCAGCTATATTCTATAGTCATCCGATCCTGCCGGTTCCGACAAATGTGCAGCGTATTTGTACCAAAAGACTTCGTACAAAGTTTGGTTAAGATCGCTTTAAAACTGACGGAGGAGATAGCAAAGAAACAGACGGACAGACGGACGGACGGACGGACATGGCTATATCAGCTCAGCTCGTCATGCTGATCAAGAATATATATACTTTATGTGGTCGGAGATGCTTCCTTCTGTGCGTTACAAACATCCGGACAATTTTAATATACCCTCTCCAAGGGTATAAATAACAAAACACTCTGAAGACTCCGAAATACTCTGTACAATTAAGATACAGTTACACTCAGAAAAAAATAGAGAATTTCACTCTTGAATCAAGAGCATTTGCTCTCAAAAGTACGGTAAGAGCATTTATTTTTAATCCAAGAGCGAAATTCTTCGAAATTTAAGAGTTAATTTTAATCCCGACATACTTGATTCAAGAGTTTCAGCGCTTGATCCAAGTACGACTAATTCTTTACTTTCCTGGGACTTAACTTATTCATTTTATTTTATCTTTTTTTTATTTTTAATGTATTTCTATTTTCAAATGTGGTGTTTTAAACATTGTTATTATATAATACAGTCCTTTAATCAATTACTCTAGCAGAATCACTGCCCTATGACAACGACAAAGTGCGCATGCGCTGTCTCTCTCTGAGAGAGCGCGTCCAACGTTGTTTTTTCAAAGTTTACATTCCGTCATTCCCCTTGCCTATAGAACCACATTGAGAATGAATTTAATTCGATTCCAAGAGCGAAATTCTTGAAAACTCAAGAGCGCTCGTACTCAACATTAGGTACATTAGGTTGGACATTTTATGTATGTAAAAATGTAAGCCCTTATACCCTCTTAAACGATGCGTTTTCGTTTAAAAAATAAATAACAAAAAAAATTTTGAGAAAAAATTAGTTTTAGGGTCTGTGACTTGGGTTCAAAATTTATCACTCATACGTACTGTTGCCCTTGCCTACATGATTAAATTTTTCAGTAGTGGGCGTAGACTTGGTTTAAAGTCATAAAATTTCACAAAAAGGTTCCAAGACCATTGAAAAAATTGTTTTTAATATAGCCAAGACAATATGAAAATAATATAAGGTTGTCAAAAAAGTCTTGCGCTATTTCCGCAAGCTTGTCTTTGCAAGCGCGTAGTTCTAGTTGTATTCGTCGCATCGGTTCACGCTAGAGCTTTTTGGAAAGCTCTTTTCACGCGCTAACACGTGTTTGATTTATACTACGATAAAGGCAAACATGCATCTCATGCTGCCAATAAAATTTGTGCAGTTTATGGACCCGATACAGTTTCCATTTCCACCGCACAACGATGGTTTCAACGTTTTTGTTCTGGTGCAGAGGTGATCGAAGATGCGCCACGGTCCGGAAGGCCTGTCGTCGAAAATTGCGATAAAATCGCTGAATTGATCGAAAGAGACCGGCATAGTAGCAGCCGTAGCATCGGCCAAGAGCTGGGCATGAGTCATCAAACCGTTATAAACCATTTAAAGAAGCTTGGATTCAAAAAGATGGGTGCCACACGACTTGACGCAAAATACATTTTTGCCCGTATGGATGCATGCGAATCGCTTCTGAATCGCAACAAAGCGGATGGTGACCGTTTTTGAAGCGGATGGTGACTGGCGATGAGAAGTGGGTCACTTACGACAACGTGAAGCGCAAACGGTCGTGGTCGAAAAGCGGTGAAGCTGCCCAGACGGTGGCAGGCTGGATTGACGGCCAGGAAGGTTCTTCTGTGTGTTTGGGTGGGATTGGCAGGGAATCATCCACTATGAGCTGCTCCCCTATGGCCAAACGCTCAATTCGGGCCTGTACTGCCAACAACTGGACCGCTTGAATGCAGCACTCATGCAGAAGAGGCCATCTTTGATCAACAGAGGCCGAATTGTCTTCCATCAGGACAACGCCAGGCCACACACATCTTTGGTGACGCGCCATAAGCTCCGGGAGCTCGGATGGGAGGTTCTTTTGCATCCACCGTATAGTCCGGATCTCGCACCAAGTGATTACCACCTATTTCTGACCATGGCGAATGAGCTAATGGTATTCGGGAGGTGGGACGAGAGAGCTGTGGGAAAATCTCCCCCCTTTTTGTTTTTAGGAAAGGGGGAGGGGGAAAAAAAGAGCATTATGAAGTTGGCATCTCGTTAGGAACTCATCATCGAACAAAACGGCGCATATTTGACTTAAATCGCATTATTTTGACCAATTTTATGAACAATTGAAAATTCAATAAAAATACCGCAAGACTTTTTTGACAACCTTATATTTACAAAATATATATTTATTCGAAATAGTATATTACTGCAAAATTTCTACTATTCTGCGCTGTTCACTTTTAGATGAAAGCAAGTTTTAGCCGTACACTAAGAGGCTATCAAGATATCTTTGAAGTGAGGTCGCACACGAACTGAACTGAAGTGCTGCGCATCACGGTTGCAGCAGCTTTTTTTCCTGCGCATAGTCTATTTTTACTGTGCTGCTTATAAATAGACTATCACTTTTGATAATTCCCATTCTTTCAAGATCGAAAAAAAATGGGGATTACTATAAAACTGTGGCAAAAAAGTACGGGTAGTTGGTTATAAATTTTAAAAATCTTTATTTATTCTTGTAAATTCATTTCATTCCCCTTAAAGTAGTCTCCCCCGAATGCATTACATTTGTGGCAACGATTTTTCCAATTTTAAAAACAAGCTGCAAAGTCCTCTTCCAGTATAGTCTTCAATTCTTTTTTCGGTTTGAGTTCTATCTCTTTTACCGATTCAAATCGGTGTCTGCGGAGCGGTCTCTTGAGTTTAACGAGTTGCCCATGATAGCCCAAACGGTCACTCAAAATGGTTTTCACTGTTATGTCGCTGGTATCTAGAAGGTCCGTGCGTTCATGCGGACATGCCCCTTGGAACCCCGCTCGTGGACCATGCTGACTCCTAACTGTGAGCCACACTAGTCGAACTTTCCTTATTGGATAGGCTTAAAAATTTAGTCCCATATAACAGCGTGGATAAAACGCATCTCTTCGCTGGAAATGGGCTCGCTTCGTCAAAATTTGGTCTTAGTCGACCGACCCAAAATGCATTTGATACCTGCTCCATATTTATTTGTTGCTCGATTAAATTCAAATTTGACAACTTTTAAAATGATACAAAGAGTTCGGCGACAAAATTTCGATTCGGTGACCGTGTCGTATACGTAATATTTGTGGAAACTTTGAAAGCTTTTCGCAGAGGTTAAAACATGAACTAAAATTTTTTGATTTTTTAATTTATTATGTACACCCTAAAAGTAATCGTTTAAGCTGGTATCAGTTAACTTTCTTATCGGCGTCCACCCTAATGTACATGCAAACATTTGTGTCTCTCTCGGATAGTCTCTGAGATCGACGAGTTTCAACAGACAGGCGGACAGACGGACGATACATTACAAAAATCGACAAATAGTATATTTAAAAAAAAAGTAAAAAACATAAGATAAAAAAAAAGTATATTCTGCAAAGTTTTTAGAGGTTTGCAGCCTTGAAGGAAATTTAAAAAAAATAAATCTAATTCGTATGTCCCACTGGCAAATAATTTGCCCGAATTCTGATGAAAATGTTGCTAAATAGGGAACTTTTCGTCCATAGTTGATAATTGATCCAAGTCTACAAGGTCTCAAATTTCACCAAGTGAGACGTTTACCCTTACAGCTGTTGCAGTTTGAAGTTTATAAGCCATTTTCTATCTTACAATTAAATCTAATTTAAATTATTTTTTTTTTTAATGAAGCTTCAATTTGGGTTGGTTTGAACCGGTTGGTGAAATTTAAAATTTGACAACATTTCAGAACTGGAAATGCCTTTGTTTTGAGCTTATTATAAACACGTCTAGCAAACTTTTGTTGATTGTTATTTGAAACACATGCTTTTGCTTATTCAAAAATTTATTATCCATGAAACTAAACCTAAAAAAAAAAACAAAACCAACTTCCTGTACCCTAAACAAAAGACAAGCCCAATCAGTCATCAATTTCTGTAACCATCTCACACAGTTTAGGCCAGATGCAAAATAGAAAACAAGAATATGACGTGATCGGGCGGTTTTTGTTTATGTAAATTGCGAATAATTAAGTGGTGCTTGGAGATTTGTTTGTTTATTACTTGCCGACTCTGACTCAAGTTTGTTGCCCAAGTCTTTTGTTTTGGTTTACTCATTCGCTCTCTCTCTTTCTCTCGCCTCTCCCACAGCCCTGCAACCCAGCTGCCAAGCAGCTTATCCATATTATGGCACCAAGATTGGCTCACTGACACGTCTGCATCATGGCGTTTCCGGCGATGTCTATGCCGTGGATTCGCGCACGATTTTTATTAAGAAATTTAACTACGACGGTGAAGCCCCCGCTGCTTACTTCTATGTGGGCAACACGGCACGGCCCAGCAACGAGGGAGCCGCTCGCCTGAGGGATGAGCGGGGCGGTACGGCCTCATTGACACGGCGCTATCGCAATAAGGACATCACATTGTCCCTGCCCGAGGGTAAAACGTTGCGCGACATCAAATGGTTCTCGGTGTGGTGCGATGAGTTTGCCGTCAACTTTGGTGATGTGTCCATACCCAGCAGTTTGGATTTTCCGCGTCCACAAAAGATTAATGCCTTGAGAGGTGTACATGGTGTGTCCTCGGACAATATTGTGATTGTGGATGCACAAACTCTGCTGGTGCCCAATTTCAGTTACGATGGCGAGGCACCAGGTGGGTAGCTACTAAACCTATTTCTTCTTCCTCTAGCTCTAACCAGGTCTTCTTTTTTGCTAGATGCCAAATTCTGGGTGGGTCGCGGTCAACGTCCTACACCCGAAGGTCTACGCATACCCGATGAGAATGGCAAGGAGAATCCTTTGCGGCGTTATGATCGTAAAACTATAGTTTTGACCCTGCCGGAAGATTTGACCATCTTTGATATAGGACACTTTGGTGTGTGGTGCGAGGCCTTCACCGTGGACTTTGGACACGTGCGCCTGCCGGAGGGTCTGAATGTGCCGCCGTCACTGAAAATGCTGGGCATTAGTCCACAGGTAAAGAAGTCGTTAAATCATATTCTAAACGAACTGCAATTCTGATTACCAATCGCCAGTTCAAAAGCAAGCATATTTATTTGTATTCGAGTTATTTATCAATTTTTGCCAACTTTGCTTTGAAATTATTAGACCGTAAGCCTGCTATATAATTTGTTTATATACTATTTAAATACATTTGGTGTACTATACACTCACACCTGTATTGTGGTTTGTGTTTTGTTGTCTTGAAAATTGTTTGCTTTCTAGTCTATACAAAATGAAATGTGTGCAATAGTTTCTACTGGGCTGCCAATCCCTGTGAATTCCTTCTCAAGTATCCCTTATCCTAGAACACAAATACACCCACCACACAAACACACAAACACACACACACAACATGCGCCATTCCTATACTATACTAACCAAGAACTATTTCACTCTCTCTTTCTTTCTGTCAAAAAAGACATTTTCATTTTGTATAAGCTTCATACAACAATCCAAAACAAAAGGCAAAATTTTCGAAAACAGCAAAACAAAAATCAAATTTATACAAAAAAAAAAAGGAAAAAATTGATTTTGGCAAAAGTTTAACATTTACATTCCCTCTCCAATCCCTCACCCGCACACACACACTCACACACATTTACACACTTCCCTTACACATTTCCGTTTCCTTTTTTTCAACCAAAACAATCGTTCCCCCCAAACCCTTCTCTTCCAGTCCAAACTCAACTGTGAGGTGCTCTACGATGATCTGGCCTTTGAGGTACGCTGGGCTGTGGCCGGTGAGAGTATTGTGGTACAATTGGTGGCCAAATTGGGTAAGTTCTGTTTCTGTGGTGCTAATTGTAGCGGAAGCATTTAACACTCGGTTGAATGCCATCAAAAGGCACTTGGCACTGTGCTAATGGGCTTCAAATTTGTGTTAAATGTAGCGATTAGGACAGGTTGAGCGGCAACAGATGAAGGTCTTCATAAAGATAACAATTTTTCATTTAGAAAATGAGTTAATAGCCAAGCCAATCGAGTTAGAGCTTTGGACTTGATATTAAGTTAGGAGAGGCTTTGATATTTTGCTTTAAGTACACTCAGAAAAAAACGACCGGGATAGTTCTAGACCGATCGGGATAAAATTTATGCCGTTTTGTACTTGAAATTTGAAGTATGTTTTGTTCTTGAACTGTACTTAAATTAAGTACGAAACATACTATTTTATTAAATTATTCAAATGAGAACAAACGTTCTTGAATCAGGTACATTTCGCACTTACAGTTAGCCAAAAATTTAAGAAAAGATCGTAATTAGTTCAAGTACAAAATTTCTTGGATTAAGTACAGAATAGACTTACTATGCAAGCTCCAAAAAGTGTGCTACGAAAACTGCGAATTATTTTACGTTGAATCTGTACTTGAAATTCCCTCCTGGTGCTAACACTTTGATAATGGAGTGTGGGTAGATTTCCGACCTACAGTATAAACATCTTGGTCTTTGGTTAATACATTTCCTTTGGACTTTAATATTATATAGAGACCTTTATAGGCTTAGACCAGGAACATTTTTACTTAATTTTTTGCCGTACTAAACATGGTTTGTGGTTGACATTTCAATTATTACACTTCGATAAAAAACCTTTTTGCACTTATTTTGAGAGTTAATCGGGCTGTACTTAAGAGCATAACAAATTAATAATATGACCAAAAAGATATAATTATAGATCGAAATGTACCTTAAATATCCCGAAACAGTCTTCAAACAGGTATTTTGGGATTGCAAAAATCGTACTTGAATTAAAGATTTTGTACTTAAATCAAATATTTTCGTACTTACCGTACTATTGACACCGTTCGTACTTGATTTAAGTACAAAGATCTTTGTTTTTTTTTCTAAGTGTAGGGCCATCGCCAACCCCACGCCAAAGAATGGTAGTATTTTACACAGTTCGTGTGGCGCCAGAGAAAACGAGAGCGTAAGTTAAAGTCGGCTCTAACCGACTTCGATATACCCGTTACTCATAAAATAACATGTTAAACAGTGTTCCTGCGTTCCTTAAGGCCCATACGGACATCCGAAGTTCGTAATTTAGATAACATTCCCCTATCTTTCGTCGCCGTGGAACGTAAGAGTAGTGTTACCAGACTTTAAAAAAAATTAAGCCAAAAATTTCAGTATTTGGTATTTTTAATTTAGTTGGCGGTAGGTCACACTGATCTATCATCTATATTTTGTTTTAATGCCAAGTTGATTTTTTGTAGATGCTCGGCCACTTCTCCTCAAGCCTTGTTCACAAAATTTAAGTCCGAATGCTTGGAGTGGAAAAGATCACAAATGACATTGCGCTTTTTCACCGCCAAAATTAAAGACATTTTTTCGCATTGAAAAAATAATTCAAAAGAACTATTTCGCTCTTGTTTTTCAACCATGTTTTTTATATGTATTTTTTCAAATTACTTTAGCTGAAAGCACTTCAGCTGGTCGGTGCAGGTAGAAGCAGAGTGAAGTTACATGGTGCATTCTCAATGCTGCGTCTGTTGCTCAAGCATAATAAGGCCCACAGCCAATTTACATAGTCTCCACAAATGTGCTGTTAAGTGCCACATTGTCTGTTAAATGTAACATTCAACTTTCGCACTTCCGTACATGCAAAAAAGTTCAAGAGGCGAAGTTGTAACTTCTGCTTCTTCTTCCCTCAATTTTTGTATGAAACTTCTCGCAACTTCTGATGTCCGTATGGGGCTTTAGTGTGACCATCCAAAAAGTATGCAACATTTTTAGGGTGGTAGCGGGGAGGGCTTGGTTCACTTTTTTGCTTATAACTTGAGAACCGTTCATCCGATCTTTATCATTTTTTCGGCAAATCGATTCATTTTGCTAATTACTAACTATCTCTAGAAGGTATGAATCCTCGATCTTTAAAACTGTAGGAGATATATTTTTTTTCCAAATTGCAGGGGCGGGAGGGGGCGTGGCCAAAATTTGAAACAAACTTGATCTGCGTGCAGATAAAAGAAACATTTGTCCCATACATGTCAAACCTTAATGTCTTACCATCTCTGAGATCTAGGTGTTCATACAGACGGAAGGACGGATACAGTTTTTAAGATAGAGGATTCGTACCTTCTACAGATTGTTAGTAATTAGCAAAATGAATCGATTTGCCGAAAGAATGATAAAGATCGGATGAACGGTTCTCAAGTTATAAGCAAAAAAGTGAATCAAGCCCTCCCCGCTACCACCCTAAAAAAATGTTGCATACTTTTTGGATGATCGCACTAAGGAACGCGGGTACACTGTTGAACATGTTTTTTCATGAGTAACGGGTATATCGAAGTCGGTTAGAGCCGACAGGAACACTGTTAAACATGTTTTTTCATGAGTAACGGGTATATCGAAATCAGTTAGAGTCGACTTTAACTTACGCTCTCGTTTTTTACTTCAATAGAGAGTTTTTCCTCTGTTTTATTGCGCATCATTGCAATATTCTCTATGGAAGTCAAAACCGACTTTTTGGCAAAGTGGATCACAACCACTTCATATCTCACTTTTTTTTGTTGACGTCAAATAACCACAAGATTATTTTATTTTTTTAAATTCATTAAGAACATGTTTACTGATAGGTTGCTTGCCAAAAGTTAGGTAACAAGAAGGCAGACACTTGACAAAAACAAAAAGTTGTATTTTTATTTTTTGTGGCCAATATTTGACGATATTTTTATGAATACTTATTTTTGGTTTTTGGACAAAAAGGAAGGTTTTTTAAGGGCATTCTCTTGGATATTAGTAGCATCAGTAATACTAGTAATATCCAAGAGAATACCTTCAGAAAACCCCCATTTTTGTGGCCGAAACTGACAAAAATACACACCAAAAATTTATTCAACAAGTATTCGATATCGATATTTCGACATCCCTACTCACAACCCCCAGTGGCTCAGAACCCTTGCTTAAATATATGTTTTATGGTGCTGTGGTAAGCACACTGGACTTAGAATATGGCGACACGAGTTCAAATATCGGTAGAACCATTCGGTTTTTTTAATATAAATTTTTAATAATCAATGCCTACACCACTAGTTCACAGCCAAAAGACCCATTTCTACAGAAAATTTTTTAGTGTTGTTTGGAATGGTGATCTCAAAAATCGATTTTAAAAAATTTTTCATGGCTCTGTTTTTGAAATATGATTTTTTTCATTTTTTCGGTAGGTCTTTAACATTTTAAGCCTTATCTCACTTCATATTTGTCAGATAGAGTCAAGCAAGATATGAATCGAAAGGGCATTGAGCTGCCAGTAATCGCGTAAAACATTATTTTTTAATCGTTTTAGTAGTTTTAATACATTAACAAAAATATTAAAAAAAGTTTTTTTTGGCGAAAATGCGAAAAATTTCATTTTTGAACGCTTGGAAAAAAATATTAAAAAAATCCAAAAAATATTATTTTTATTTTTTCTACTAAGGAGTCGCAATTCAACGAAAAAAAAACAGATAACGAATATTAAAATCTATGAACAAACACAGGAGCTGTGAGCAATTTAGCGCAAAACAATATGGAATTTTCACGGGGGGTACTTCACACAGTTCGGTTGGCACCACTGCAGCTATGGATAGGATTTCGTGCAGTTCTCCTTGTGCCACATAGGCTATGAGTGGTACTTCACACAGTTTAAGTGGTGACACTGCGGCTATAGGTAGAACTTCAAACTGCTCAGGTGGCTTCACTGAACAAATGGGTGGGACTTCACACAGTTCTTGTGGTTGCACAACTGCAATGGATTGTTCTTCAAGCAGGTTGTATTGTGTTTTTGCAGCTATGGTTAATACTTTACACAGTTGGTGTGGCCCCATAACTGAGATAAGAAGTACTTCATACAGTTCGCCAGATTTAAAAGTTGTCGGTTAAATAAAAACTTCATTCAGGGCTGACCGACATTCGAATAAGGAAGGATTGGCCAGGACTCAAACAGGCATTTCGAAGACGTCGCAACTTTGAAACAATAAAACATAAAAAAAAATCTCACTCCTGGGCTTAAACTTTCGAACCACATTTGGTTTAGGCTATTCGAAATTTGTGTGCATGAAATCTGAATTAATTCTGTACGGAAAGGCATTGCAATTTCTTATCTTAAGGAACAGTTGGGGTTCTTCATGATATCAAAGAGTTCCTCATTAGTTCTATAAATTTAGCGTGGATTTTGAATATCCTTGACTATGAATATTCTTGCTTGTTTGTAAAACTGTTCTAAGCCCTTGGCTCGTACTAAACCTTAAACTTTTTACAGCTGATATAAGACAACCACGAGGTAAAGCTTTCAGAATCCAATCCAGTTGCTTCCATTGCGGCTGCTGTTGTTTTTCTGTTGATTAACAATGCTTTGACATTTTATCGGGTACAGTTAATAATAAAGGAGTAGCACACACACACTTCCCATCACAGAAATCCAGTTAGCATCCAAATTGTCCGCTCAGCGGACGCCGCATCGTTAGCAGAATAACAAGTTGCGAATTATGACGACTGGTTTATTGCGCAATCCGCCAAGCCAAAGAGCAAATCGCGGACAGTGTGTGGCTGCCGCATCTGCAATCTTCTGCCGCAATCATGGCCATCTATGAGCACGCGTTGCGACTGCCACTGGTCTTGGGTGCAATTTGTAACCGCTAAGAATGCCAACAGGAATTCTTCACCTGGAAAATGCGTTTAACCGGTTGCGTTTGGCTGTGGGCCTGGAAATGGGTCGGCCAACTTTCGTTGATTACTATGTCAGCTCATTGCATACCTTCCTACTTCCTTCGCAGAGCCCAACAACTACATGTCCTTTGGCATTTCACCGAACAAGAGCATCAGTCAAATGATAGGAGCTGATGCCGTGGTAGCCTGGGTGGATCCCGAGACGGGCAATGGATTTGCACAGGATTACTTTTTGGACGGCAAGGCTCAATGCTCGGGTGGTCATGGTGCCTGTCCGGATACCAAAATAGCAGAGAAGACGAACTCCATACGCCTATTGAATGCCGCCATGGTCAATGGCTACTCCATTGTGACCTATCAGCGCTCGTTGGCCGCCACCGATCGCTTGGACTTGCCCATTTCGGTGACCGATACCGAATCTGTGGTCTGGGCCATAGGACCCTTGAATGATTTACGTGAAGTCTCATTCCATACGTACTACAACAAGCATCTACATCAAATTGAGTTTGGACGCCAGCCCAAATGGAATTGTCCCTTACCCGAGGGGGCCAAACCTGGTGGTCATTCCGCCGAACAGGAAGATGATGTGCCACCGACACAGAGCTCTACCGGCGGAAAGGGTTATCCACCTGCCGGACGTCCAAATGTGGAACCTGAGGAGGAGTTCTATGAGAACCGTGCTCAAGCCCTGCAAAGACCTGCCCCTGCAGCGCCACAAAGACGTCAGGAGACTGCTATTATCACGCAACGTCGTCCGGTGCCCACACCCAAACCGGTAAATAGCAATGGAGCCTGGGACATTCCGGCCATACAATGTCATGAGCCCGAGGATGGAGTTTTCTATGCCCAAATGGGTCCCACGGGTGGAAAGCATGGCTATCCAGCCATCACAGGTGAGTCGATTGCCTCTGGTTGAGGAGCTTAGTTTAATTTAAAGATTTAGTTGAGAGATATTGAATTTATACCGTTTTGGTCGTAACGTAACATCGAACCGGACGTGCTATACTGTTAACCTCCCGAACCAAACACCCTCAGTTAAGCAAAAGGTTCGGTTCAAAGTATCACTTTGTTCTGTTTTTCCACAACTTATGTAACTTTTACAAAAGAAATTGTGGTGCACCATCAGCACTGCTTGCCCATAATAGGGAACGTATAGATTCCTAAGTCTTTCCCAAAAATTAAAGACACAATGTTTTTTGATAAAACTTCGACATAAGTCCCGTCTCGTTGAACCAATGAATTCGAACTAAAGATCAAAACAAATTGAACTCATGGCACGCTCTCCACTTTTTCCCATCTGAGAGCCAAATAATATATGGCATTTTTGTATGACACCAGAGGTGGCCATCCTCAGCTCACACGAGCCAAAGTCAGTCGTGTTTTTATGCAAACGCAAGCCGAACTTATGGTTGTGTGAATCGGTGAACACTGCATTGCAAGTAAAACGTCCGTAGTCTGGAGAGAGCTCTCTTGTTCACCAGCACAAGCGCACTTTTCCGTCCTCTCCATTTAGCCGCCTCTGTAACTGAAACTACTTTTACATTTACTCTTGTCTGTAACAAAATGTGCAATGATCTCAGAATTTATGAATCAAACCTTAGGGAGCCGGTCCGAGAACCAAACCTTGGACTTTCCACCGAGTTCGAAACTCTGGACCGAACCTTCTCCAGAATTTCACAGATTTCCAGCCGTGTTATGAAATTAATAACAAAACAATCTTCAACAATATTCTAAAGTTAGTCTGAACTTATTAGTCTAAACTTTAGACTCTAAAGCTTAGACTGTAAATTTAATAAAACCTAAAAAGATGACATTGTTTTCTGAGTGTAGCTTAGACTCTAGGCATCGATTAGAGGACCGCTCCAAATTTGGCCTATGTAAATGAAAAGATGATGAGCGAAAACAGATTGAGCGATGAAAGACTAAACTATAGAACGAGTGAATTATTGAACAACTAAGCTATTGAAAGAGTGAACTTTAGAACGCCTTAAATTTTTAGGGACTGAACTAAAAACTATTGAACAACTAAACTATTAAAGTACACTCGGAAAATTTGTTTTTCAAAATTTAAGAAAATT